>BGNK01002683.1:8565-23874 GCA_003297005.1 Symbiodinium sp. clade A Y106
TCCATCCATTCCCGCAGAGCATCCGTGTGCCAACCATGATAACGTCCAGATCAGACTGCATCCATTCCCGCAGAGCATCCATGTGCCAACCATGATAACGTCCAGATCAGACTCCCAAATATGTCGAAAATCCTCAAGGCCAAAGTTGCTGTACTTCCCAGCATTTTCTTGCTTCAACATGGCCACATGTCTATTCTATCCCACAAAACACAGGGTTTTTCACAACTGTCACACTCCCAAATATNTGGCCACATGTCTATTCTATCCCACAAAACACAGGGTTTTTCACAACTGTCACACTCCCAAATATGTTGAAAACCCTAAAGGCCAAAACTGCTGTAATTCCCACGATTTTCAAGCTTCAGCATGGCCACATGTCTATTCTATACCAAAAAACACAGGGCTTTCGTATCCTCTCGCAAGCGCGCCTTGCGCGCGCGAACGCGATGATGGTGCGTCATTATAATTATAGTATCATGGGCCCCAAAACCCTATGCTAATTATTAAGGCCCCTATATTACCATCATGTGCCGGAGCGGTGCTGGAGCTCCTCCGCTCTGTTGCAGCAAGTCCCTGCTGCAGATGCCCAGTTATTCTCAGTCAGGCTTTAAAGTTTAGGTTTTTGAGCACCCTAAAATGTTGCTGAACAAGTTTAGGATAGTCTTTGAGGACCCTAAACTATAGCCCCAAGCTGTTGATAGCTGCGTGACTTTGTTGATCAGAATACGGAATCCTGTGAGTTACCCGACGTTTTGTGGAAGTTTAGGGCATCCAAGCAGTAGGTACGGGTTGGGGTATGATGAGTTTGATCATATTTCGCTACGGTGTTGGTGAAGTTCTTCAACAGGAAGTGTGCATGCAAGAACGACAGTCTGTTAATCCTGCGGGAGTAGGGTTCAGGTCCCACCTTGCTGATGAAGAGGGGTTTTGACACATTTCCAGGGGCTGCTTTTCACTATCTTTAACAGCCTCTTTGGGAATTCGTAGAGAGGCCGCTTATGGCGAATTCCATCGAAACTCCAACCTGCCAGCCTGCAGAAGTCTGAAAGTTCGTTCGTGGTGCACGCGACTTCGTGACACCCGTGCTTGTGCAGAAAAGCTGAGCCTGGTTGGAGCTGTACCCAAAACCCTGGCCCCTGAGGGCGACTAAGGTCACAAACACTTTTTGGGGGTTTAGGGTTGCGGTTTGGGGTTCAGGGTTTGGGGCTGAAAGTTTGGAAGTTTAGGACCGAGTGCAGTATCTATCTGTTATCTCTGATCGCCTCGGATCTGAATCACACGACGCCGCAGAGGCAAACCCCGAGCCTAATGAATATTCCGGACCCTCAACGGCAGCACGCCCTGTGAACGAACGACTTCAGTGACAAGCCTTCCAACGGCCTGTAGGGCGTTATTCTAGATCATTCAGTCTGCGCACCTGCCACACAAAGTCCGAAGGTCTATTCTAAAGATCCCCAGGTCTGCTGCAGAGCATGTTCGGAAGTCGTAGGGAAGCATTGAGTTTCTTTCAGTGGCTTCCAGAAGCACTTTGGGGGTTTTGAGGTGCAGTGCTGCAGTTGTGGGAGTTGTAGGCCTGAGGTTAACGATTCAGGCGCTTAAGGCTAGTGGGGTTCGCAGGGTTCAGCATGAGGTGCTCACTGAACCCTAAAGCCCAAGCCCTTAAACGGTTAAACGCAAAACCATAAAGGGCCGAAGACTGGTTTCCCTCGTGCCAGGAGCAGCCCGCCAGCGAGGCGAATCAGGCGCTCCTCGCCGACATCGAGCTGGAGGCCGGTCGTCCGGTCGCCTTCTCCCCGCTAAGAACGGGACAAAATGCAAGTTCCTCGATCGATCGATCGATCGATCGATTTGTCTACGTGTCTATCTATCTGTCTCTCGATCTTTCTAGGTTGTACAGATACACATACAGGTTACAAAAGATGCACACACAGACACAAGTACTCTTGCATATGTACGTACATAGGTAAGTAGCTAGGTATGTGCGCCTGCATGCACGTGTGCATGTATGTATATCTACATGTATACACACACCAACCCTCTGTCTACACATGCACGCATATCTGTCGTACCTGTATATTTGCGTATGCAACCAACACACACGCACAGACTAAGATCCTGAGCCTCATGCCCATTGCATTGAAGCCCGAGACTCCGACGCGCGACTGAGGATCGTCGCAAGTCTCCAAACGGAAAGGAGTTCATGGTTGTTGGGTTTTGTTGGTCCATTGGCCGAGTCACAATTGGAACAATTTGATGCAGAGCTCTGGCTACGTGGGTGTTAGTCAGAGGTTTCAACAGCTACAAAAGTTTGTACCAGAGATTTTGCAGATGTTGGAGCCCATCAGTCTCCACGCCAAACCGAAAGCCTTCACACTCGAACCTTACCGTACAGACCCTGACCCGACCCAAACCCGCTGAGCCAAAGCCTTAAGTGCCGAACCTTGAACTTCAAAGCTTCACCCAGGACCTCCACCTCCTAGATCCTAAACCTTGAGCCTCGCACGCAAAAGCCCTGCAGTGAATAAGACCTCTTCTATCAATGACGTGATCAAGCCATACACATACCGTAGACTCCGTAGACTGTAAGAACCACACCCTCAACTCTCGAGCCCGATGCAGGTCATGGAGCTTCGAGCTAGCTTGGAGTTGAAAGGCATCCACCGCGATGCCATCCAGGACCGTTTTGGGTTGTTTGGTTGGGACTAATGTGGCGAAGTCGTTGTGAATTCGTTCATGGGGGGTGCTTGCAGTTCTTGCTGTCATTAGGAATAGTTTTCTGAAGGGTGCTGCTGCTTCTGCACTGCTTTCACAAGTAATTAGTTTTGATCAAACTCTCTCACTTGCGAAGTTCCTCAACCCTTCTACTTTGGAACCGTTGAACTGTTCGGTCTCGTTCCGGCCTTCGTTTCAGTCCGGTCATTTCGTTTCAGACCCCAAGCTTTGGATCCAGAAGTACAAAGCCTCCAACGATCTTGAAAGGAAGCTTGCAAGAAGAAGCGGAAGGAGATGCTTGAGGCGCCTTGCGCCGCCTCGGGTACCCGAAACTACTATGCTGTAGTTACTAGCTATTAATATTATAGTATTGTAAGAATGAATCAAAAGCCTAAAGCCTCCCAACACCCGAAACTCTGATCCCTGAGCCCGAACCTCTAAACCCAGAGCCCTAAGCCCTATTACCTGAAGCTTAGGGTCTCGGGTGTTTGGGTCGTGGGGTGCTTGCAGGCCAGGCGTTTAGGATTGATGGCTTACAGGCAATTCGCCATTTGGATGTTGAGGCTTCCCTCCCAGAAACTCTGTAACCTGTAGATTCCAAGCCGTAAGCCAATACAACCTACATCCACACCCCCTCTCAACCCGTCACACCTCAACCCTGACCCCGACTCTGTTGTTCGAAATTCCAGCCTGAATCACCGTAAGGGTTCAGGGTTTAGGGCCGCTTAGGGTTTGCTTTTTTGGGGTTTGTAGGTTCGGGTGTTTGGGGTTTAGGGTTCAGGCCTTTGGGGTCTAGGGTTCAGGGTGAGCGTGGATTGGTTTGGACAGGCACTTCTCCTTTAGGCGAGGATCACCGGATCACCTGAGGAGACAGTGCGTTTCCGATGGTCCTTCCTGTACAAGAGACCTTACTTCGAATGCAAGAAGCATGATAAAAGCATTTGGCGGCCTACCCCAAAGTTACGAAGCCGCATGGAGGGCTTAAGAACGAAACTGTGACAGACTCCCATGTCGTCAAAGGGCGGCGGGTCCTGGGCATGTAGAGTAATGATTTGAGGTAGCGTCAGGTAGCCAAACAGCAAGACTTTGGAGCAGGGAGTTAAGGTGTTAGGCTGTCCGGGGTTTTGGGCGTGAGTGTATGTTTTCTGTTCGTGCCGGGGTTGGTTGTTCAAGTCGACGGACAAACCTCCTGAACATGTCGGAGAAGCCTCAGGAGCACGACGCCAAGCGTGGTGATGCCAAGAAGGCATCGGGCTTGCTGGTACATTGGGAGACAAGCCCCTAGCCCCAGACTCAAGGTAGGAGGCGCCAATCAGACGCAGAGTGAGAGCCCTAAATCTGAAGCAGTGGGGATCCCTGTTCTATAGGTCTATCGGCGATATGAACCCCGAAAAGGCAATGACCCTAAACCGCAAATCTGAGGGTCGAAGTGCTATGCCTTCAATTCTTCTGAACGCTTCGAACCCTTCGAAAGAGAATCAACGATTTAGCCCTTGGTTATTTTGGGGTTTAGGGTTTAGGGTCTAGGTCTTGCAGGACTGCATGACTCAAGCTTCACACATGGTTCTTCACGTTGCAATACTGACCACCCGAATCAGAATCATGAGAAGACCGGTCACGTTTGTGGAGTGACGGCAATGACACCAACACATAAAGCGTAGGCTGCAGAGAGCTACGAAGACATACTACATGGTTGATGCCAAAATACAATACGGGACAGTGGAGAAGCGCGGAACCTGTTGCTGTACAAGTTCCATGAGAAGCTTCATCCGACGATGAACGCCGTCCGGGTTTTGAAGCAGAAGTCTGCGACATAAGAGGAGACGCTTGCACGCTGGCGATCATGCATGCATATACCTGGAGTTTGCGAGCGAGTGGGAAAGCTTCGGGGGAAGGACTTTTCCTGCTGTGCACTGACGAGTACGTACAGTCGTGGTGCAGAGAGCTAGCCCGATGAATGTCGGACTGTGCCAATGGCTACAGCGGCAGGCATCTCCTCAAGTTAACTAAGTTCGGGAATACATTACAGCTCGGTTTAGCCTTGTTGGGAAAGCCAAATGTTGCCTTCGAATCGTTGCATCTTTCAGGCCGAAACGGAAACCTGGTTTCGGATTATTTCTGGGTAGCCAATGCCGCCCGGTTTGCCAGGGCTCAGGACCTATGAATTTGTTTACTTTCGTGGTGTGCAGATTGGAACGTGGGATCTGTGGGATTTTTGGGCTGTAGTCTACGACAACTAGATATGATGCTAGCAATGTTTGCGCCCTGCATATTGCGCCGTAAGTCTTGCACCCTTGCGTTCGGTTCCTTGGCCTTGACTGGGCAGGGCGTCGGTTTCAGCGTGCACCCGTCCGTGGGTCCCGATATGCTTGAGACTCTTTGTCTTTCTTTGCATAGAAACTCATGGGGTATTCTGAGGTTACAAGTACGCATACCCGAGACCCTCATCTCTCGACAAGTCGAAGACCCAAGCCTTACACCCGAAACCCTAAGTTTAAATCCAAGACCGCCGAGACCCCAAATCCAATCCCCTTTCTGTCCCTCTTCGGTTTTACTGCAGTGTACCTTCAACAGCACTGGTCTAAGTATGTAGGCCCGAAGCTTTCAAGCTTTCCAGCTCGGCAGGCTGCCCGAGACGGAGATCCCAAGGCCCGTCCATGCTGATTAGGAAGGCCTCCTGTTCTAAGATTTCTGATTTATGAACTTATGACTTTCATTCGTGGCTAGGAGGAGTTCAGTCTTATTTTCGGATCTGGAAGTTTGGGCGTACGAGCTTCAGTTTTCGGCGATTCACCTAGCTCCGACTGCTTCAGAGTGTATATTTCTTCCCTTCGGGCCTAGGTTTCATAGGAAAGCCCCCCCCGCCTAGAATTGTGTTTTTCGCAGGTTTCGGCTCTTCCCACCCCAGATTAACCACAACAGAGATCAGCAGAAGCAAGGGGCGTCAAGAATGCCTGGAAACGAGGCTGAATAACAGGTCAGTTTCCTGACAAACAACAAGGTAAACTGCTACAGCAATTATGAGGAGCAAGAACCTGCTACTTGCAACCACGCATTGAAACACCATTACCAATATCGGCAGCCCTGTTGACGAGAATGGAGCCAACAACCATGTTGGCTCAACTTCTGAAACCGGGTTTCTTTGCGGCTTCGGTTTAGGGTTTACAATTGAGTGTGTCGTACTCAGAAGACTCGCAGCGGTAATCGCTAAGCAGGTGCAGGAGCGGGAGAAGGAGCGTGAGAAGGCTCTCACGGTGGTGCCTCTTCATGATCTGGGGCTAGTGGTTGAGGGTTTAGTTTTAGGCTGCCTCAGCGGACCACGACTGATCACTGCCGCTGTTGAGGGAATGGTTTAGGGCTTGGAATCCGGACGCCCCCTATCAAGGATATATGTACAGCTTGGAGTACGCTTCAAAAGCACACCCAGGGGGCGAAGGGATCTAAGGTTTAAACTGGGTGTATATAAAGGGAGGACGGGGTTCGGGTCTAGCATCTGGGGCGTGACCAGGGTGTGGGGATCGAGAGATCCGGGTCAAGGGTTTATAGTATCTAGAAATTCAGGTTTCAGGGATTGGAGTTTTGGTTTTAGGATTTGGGGATTGGGGTTTCGAGTTTACGACATCAGCTTGCTGTTGCAGGTTCCTCTCGAAAGCCCACAGGAGTGATATACTTTTCTAAAGCGGTGCCGGCTCACTGCGTCTTGGTTTTCTAGGCTCTTGTTCTTCCATCTCTTCGCTGAAGTTGCCAGTTACTACAGAAGAGGAAGCAAAGCGTTGACTCCGAACTGTCGCCATAATGGTAACTGATACGCAACACGATGCTGACCACTATGGTCAGATTTTACGACAATGCCCTATTCAGGTTCTTGTTGCAGAAAGGATCAGGGCTTGCTTCATCGCTCAACTGACATGTGATCACGGCCCCTTGGCAGTAGCAAGGGCGTCTCAAAATGACGACTATCGCTTTCTCGTCGCAATTCCTATTCCAACTCGATTAGAGCGCTACGTAATTCAATACCGCTACTGTGTGCATGCAGATGCTTGTCAATAACAAGCCTTGGCACTGCTGAGTAAGCTTGTACCCGAAGTGTTTTAAAGAGGTTGGTCTCGACCAGGAGAAGGAACTGCAGCTGCAGCGAGAAAGGGAGAAGGAGCGGGGCGGAGTAATGACCCTCCACCCGTCTTCTCTTCAGCGGAGCTAAATTACGGCCTTGCAAGCACGAAGGGTCACTAATCAGGGTCTGCATGATTTTGTGGCAAGTAGGGTTTGCGGTTTGGGGTCTTCTTCTTCTCGGTATATACGATATTTTTGGGAGTCAAGATCACCTTATCCATCGGTCATGTATCACAACGGCTGTGGCTTTTAGAAGCGTTCGGGAGCGAGTTTCAATCTACCTGTTCCGTTCCACAAATGGGAAGAGGGAAGAGGTGATACATGGTGATACGATGGGTTGCGGCAGGGGTCAATTCTGGCACGTATACAACCCACATTGCCATTGGAAAACCCGAAGCCCGGAGCCCGACAGATGCATTGCATCAGAAAACTATTGGGCTTTTGCGAACGCACCCGAAGCTCCTAAGTCTGGTTCAGTGGTGTGCAATATACTATTGTTGCATGGCCGTCTAAGGTTCCTGAACCTTCAGGTTTAGAGTTTAGAGGATGCGGGAAACGTTTGCGATTCTTTTGGCTTGGGAGTTGGATTTCAAGGTCTCAGGGCTTTGGGATTCGGCTCCAGTGCTCTCGTGGGGACGCATTTTTTTGGCCATTTATGTTTTTTGTGGTGGGGTGGTGGGTTCTCTGTATTCCCAGAGGAAAACCTCTATTTTCGCTATGTTTTCATAGGAAAACCTTTATCTTCTCTAACTTCAAATAGGGAAAACTTATAATTTCATCTAATTTTCTGTTGTTTTAGCAAGAAAAATCTATTCTCTCGATGGTTTCAGAGGAAAACGTATATTTTCTGTTTATTTTCATGCCGTGCAAGCCTGCTCCAACGCATCTGAGTCTTTTTGAAGCCCATAATGCGAGCATTGTGTTTGCAACTGGCAGGGGGCTGCGCCCCATCATGCGAGCTGCCCCCCCCCCCAAGCCCGGCACTTTTTTTGAGCCGCGCAAGCTTGCTTCAAGCAGAATCGTTGAAACCCATTATGCGAGCATTGTGTGTTTGCAAATGAGGGGGGGGGGCTGCGCCTCCCCCCAACCCCCACCGTTTTTTTCAGCCGTGCAAGCTTAAAGCATGTGAGTGTTTCTGGATCCTATCATGCAAGCATTCTGTTTTTGCAAATGGGGGGGGGCTGCCCCCCAACCCCTAGCTGTTTTAAGCCGTGCAAGCTTGCTTCAATGTATATGAGTTTCCCTTTTGAAACCCATCATGCGAGCATTGTGTTTGGGGGGGGGTTTAAGGTATATGATGAATTCGAATCCCGAAATGAGTGGGCATGGTTACAAGATATTTGATGAACCGGAGTCGCGAAATGAGGGGGCGTGTTTAAGATATATGATGAATCCGGAATTGCCAAATGAGGGGCGTGTTTTAAGATATGTGATGAATCCCAATCCCGAAATGAGGGGGCATGTGTAAGAATGTGATGAACCGGAATCGCCAAATGAGGGGGCGTGTTTTGAGATATGTGATGAATCCCAATCCCGAAATGAGGGGGCATGTTTAAGAATATGATGAAGCAGAATCGCCACACGCACCGGGGTCGCCAAGAGGGGGCATTTTTAAGATGTATGATGAACCGGATTCGCCACATGAGGGGCGGTTTTGAGACATGTGATGAATCCGGAATCGCCAAATGAAGGGGCGTGCTTGAGACATAGGATGAGTTCGAGAAGGTTTGAATCTTAGAGCCTGAACCCTGAAGTTGAATCCGGTGGCCGGAATCGCCAATTGAGGGGGTGGCGTCGGAATCGCCAAATGAGGGGGGCGTGTTTAACATACATGAGGAACCGGAATCGCCAAAAGAAGGGGTGTGTTTAAGATACAGGTTGAATCCGACGCGGTTTGAAGCTTACAGCCTGAACCCTAAAGTTGAATCCGGTGGCCAGGTGACCCCGAAATTTGGTTGCGAAGTCACCTAAAACGGTGCGGACGGACTCGGAGTGGCTTAGTGACCCCGGTTTTCGGTGGCTACAGGAAGCGACCACGACACAGAAATTTCATAGAGAAATATAGAGGCTTTCTTGTGAAAACGCAGCGAAAATTTGAGGAACTCACCCCCTCTCGTCCCCCCACCACCACCAAACAACAAAAATGGCCAAAAAGGAAACAAAATAAAGGGCCAACAAAAGCTCTCCACCCTGTTCTCGGCATCAACCTATTTCTTGCCAGGAGAAGGAGCGTGAGAAGAAGCCGCTTGGCAAGGTCAAGAAAAGGTTGTTCTGCTCTCGGGTTCTCTTTAAGTTTCCTTCATCCTGAACCCTTGATTTGATCGTGTTGCACGAGAGAAGCTCCTCCGCACCCTGCGTTTGGACCTAGTGCCATTCGGCTTTCCGGATCTTCTGTTGCGGTTTGAAGAGTAGAATTGTCGCGCACACTCACACATGTATGCGTAAAATAGATGCTTATGTGTGCTGGCGCATGCACATATGCACCCACTACATATGTATGTACATGTGTCTGTGCACAAACACGCCTACATGCGCATGTACATGTACATGTACCGACACATATAGCACGTAGATATAACTGTTAGCAGGCGTGCTTGCACAGGCTCGTGCATTTCATTTGCACACATGCATGTGAGCAAGCAAGGAGACTCAGAAGTGTAGCTGCACATGAGCGAAGGCAGGAGCAACAGTGGTTTCTTGCAAGAGTTGCGGAAACCATGAAGGGTAGGTTCAGGTCCATTTGCGCAGCTTCAAGAATCACGCCCGTCGCCTTGGCAGGGACAACGGGCGGCTGAGGGATCACTGGTGTTTACGGGCTTTGGAGGAAGCGCCAGAGATGGCGTGTGCAGGCCCGCAGGCACAGCAATGCTAAGCAACGCAGAACCCCAATCCAGCAGCCCGAAACAACACCTTCGAAAACTAAACCCTGAGTAAGGAAGAAGCAAGAGGAGAAAGAGGCGGGCATGAGCAGCATTGCAGGGGGACACTTCAGGGTTTGCGGTGAGGTTTGCGTTTGAGGATTCGACGTATAGGAAGTCGGCTGAACAACGTCACTTGCAGAAAGTTTTACGGCTTTGCAGCAGTTTACGCAGGATTGCAGCTACAAGGGTTGATGGTTTACGGAGTTAAGGTTTTTCGGTTTGAGGTATGAATTCGGGCTTTTCTGCTTCTCTCTCGCAAAGCCCCAGCACAAGCGCGTTTAGGGTTGAGGTCGAAGCATTCAGTCCACCATCAGTTTTTGGAATTCGGCCGGTGCGGTACTCGGAGAATGAATAAGAGGACTGTTCTAGTTGAGGGGCCGTTGGTGGGTCGTGCTGATAACCATCTCTTGTCACATTAGCGGTCTAGGATTTACGGATAAGAATAGCGTTTAGGACCTTGCAGGGAACTCTGAGAGAGAAGACTGTCGGCAGGTAAATTTCATGTACCGTCAAGGAGGGCAAAAGACATGGTCTTCTAGAACCAGACAGGTTCCATCCATTGCATCTGGGACCTCCTTAGGAATCATTTTCATGTTGATTATACTGTGAACCGCAGGGCTATCAAGCACAGTGTGTATTTTGGTCCACGGCGAGCACAGTGAATATGTGTTTGACCGCTTGGGTTGATTTCCCGAAACCTAAAGCCGCGGACATGAGCGTGTGTTTTCATCGGGAGCAAGATGTCACGGCCGTTCAAGTTTGCCCAGAGTGAGAAGCCAAATACCTCAGACCTCGGGAACCGGGTTCAGCGGTCGAGGTCTAAATTTAACAGTGTGACTACTGCCCCTTAGACATCCATGCAGAAGGAAGGTATTCCTATTTCCGAAACCTTTTCTGTGGCCAGCCAGTGAGCTTGCACTTGAAATTTGAAAGTCCTAATTTCGAAAGCACATCATCTCGCAACCCGAAGCCACGAGCCATGGCCTTTGTTCTGGAACCATAAGCTCTGGACCCCAACTCTTTGTATCTTGATCCAGGTGCCCCGAGCTGCTTACAAAAAACACTACAAAACCCTAGCCCCGAAGCCAAAAGCTAGCAGGCCAAGGAGAAAGAGGAGCGCTTGAAGAAGGAAAAGGAAAAGCAAGCGCAGGCGTCTTTAGGGTTCAGCAAGGTCTTGCCGGTTCCTCAGCAAACAAGAGTCCAGGTAAGGTTGAATGCCATCTAGCTCCGAAAACATGTTCTGAGTGGCTCCAGCAATTCTAGGATGGCTCTCGGCCATGTTTGAAACACCGTTTTCGGATTTTCAAGGGAAATAGCCAGACCTCATCGAAGGTCATACAATAGGGTCCATGCCTCAACTTCTATAGCTCAAGCAGATGAGCCTCTTTGAGCATGCAGGCCTTGTCAGTAAACCCCAGGGGCCTGACGATCAGGATCCCTTTGCAGAAGCCTTCTCTTGTTGAGGGCGGGGGGTTTATGAATCACGTGCTTTGCTGCCTTTTGGATCCGAAGACGCTTCCCAAACAAACTAAACCCAGGCTTGGGTCCTCAGGGCAGCGTTTGGAGCTTGAGTTCAGGGCCTCAGTCTTGTGAGGTTTGACACGCCATGGCCTTGTGAAGAGCAAACTCCTGCTGCAATTAGGACTAGGATGGGGCTATGGACATGTTAGACATGTTCCAAGTCTACATGAGGCCTTCGGCCCAAAACCCAAGCGTAACAGGCACTGTCATGTGTATGGCAGAGAGTTCTTGCTTCGTTCATGTCGCAGCAGTGGCCAAAGCCGACCAGGAGAAGGAAAGACAGAGGAAAGAAAAGGACGGTCAGCATGGGATCTCGGATTCAAGACCCGAAGCCCTACATGACAGAGCCTGCAGACCCCAATCCAGGAGAAAGAGAGAGAAAAGGAGAAGGACAAGGAGCGCGAGAAAGAGAAGGATCGCCACCAAAGGGGGTTTTAAGGTCATAGATCTAAGATGGTTTGGGTGTCTTTTGAACTAAGAATCCCTTATCCCTAAAACTTAAACCGAGATTCCTAAACCCCTAAACTTTGTCTGCTTTGGACCTCTGGGCAGATTTTGGCATTGGTTCCTGAGAGCTCCTTACAATTCCTCAATATCAAAGGTTCCTTCGTTTTTGTTTTCGTGCCTGCATGGCGGTTAAGGTATGCCGTTACGCACAAGATATACCGGATATTTACCTCCGTCCGGAGCGTCCCTCTGGGTCTCACATTCCTGACTCTTTCGTTGCTGCACCTCATTGGATCGCCGACCGGTGCACAGCTCCGGTATCTGAGATGGGGTTTCGGGCTTAGGGGGTTGCTCGTCGAACCGCAAGAATATCCAAACACATCTTGCTACTTGTTGATGGCTAGTGAAAAATGTGCAAAGCACTCGGTGAACCCTCAGAGCCCCGCACCCCTACACCCTACGCCCTGGCGCGGAGCTTGAGCCTCACCTCGGCGTACATTACTATTGTTACTATACTTCGTATTATGCTTGCAACTCTAGCAGTCACAGCCATTAACCATCATTGGGTATCTTAACCCTGCGCCCTGACCCAGCTCTGGAACATCAGTTGAGGATGGTTTTGGTTGAGGGTTTGGGTTTATGGAGGAGAAGGCCGAGTTCGGGATGTACTGAAATATAAGGAACTTTGGGTTGAGGTTCTAGCATGAGGGGAGCTAGAGGTTTAGGACTTTCACATCTATGGGGTTCAGGATTTGGGTTTAAGAGGGTTTCAGAGTTCTGGGAAAGTGCCGTTGCAGTGGTAGAGGGCTCTCATGCTTGGAGCCAATGGGATCGACCCAGGACCGGTGTGCAATTACAAGCTGCTGTTTGGATTAGGATGTGTTATCATGGTTCTGCAGGTAGGTCTTGGAGCGATTAAATCCCAAAGCCGCCTTGAAGCCTGCAGCGCAGAAGAACCGTTTGAGACGTAAGTTGCAGAGTGCTACAGTGTCCACAACTCCTAGGCCCTAGGCCATCTCCCGGACCTCCACCCACCAAAGTCCCTAGCCCCTAAGGCCCACACCCAATACTCAAATACTCCTGAAGCCAATTCTCTTCCGTCTCCGAGTGCTAAACAGGAACGCGAGCGTTCGAAAGGCAAGGAAAAGGCTTTCCTTGCCAATTCGTTGATCCTGGCTCACCTCTGTCTAGGGTTTGGGTTAGAGGATTTGAACCTGCTGCCATCGCGGTGCGTCTGCAGCATCAGGTAACCTTATCGTATAGAGCCTCCGAGAGGGCTTCTCAATTCTCAATAACTTGCCCAGAAGAAAAGCTTGACGTGGCGAAGTTTTACACGAGTACAGCCGAAAACTCCGAAGTGCCTGCATGCAACTTACACAGAAATTTTGTTTGGCCTGACCGGGGTCTTTATCAAGAGCGGTGCATCTGAATCTGTACCGGGCCCAGCGGGTCGTCGGTGTGGGGTTATTGCATGGTGATCCCCAAACAGCCCGAAGTAGCCTGTGAGGGCTGAATGCCTGAAAGGCATGCCCCAGCTGCATTGAGGCTTGAGGCCTTAAGCCCATTAAGCTTTTCTTTGCAATTAGAGTTCAGGGTGTTGAAAGGCATTAGTTTTGGAGTATTAATTTTAGGGTTTGTGAAACAAGAAGTTGAGAAGGCAAAGGCCAAAGATTCCGACAAAGACGCCAAGCAGAAGGACAAGGACACTTGGGATGAAGAGAATTTCGGAGCCTTGAAGCTTAGGGTCGGGGGGACCTGGAGGGGGGGGTTTGGGGATTTAGGGCCAATCAAAGGCTTGTGGCCTTGGATTTAGAGATAGAATTTAAGNGGGGGGGCGGGGGGAGGCATGGCAGTGGAGTTTCGGGGGTGGGGCTCCGCGTTTCTCAGCCTGGAAGAACAAGCCTGAGGCATTGCTTGGGTGGTCTCGGGTTCAGAGCTTGGGGGTTTGGAACTGAAGGCAGGGCTGGAAACGTCAGGTGTGTTCAAAGTTTTTAAAAGAGAATGCCTTTTCTAGGGGTCGTCACCGGGGTCGTCACGGTGCGAAACTCCTATCACGAGAGGCTTTTGACAGGGCGCCCAATTCAAAACTATCATTTTTGCTCAATGGACAACGCCAGCACTGGGCGCCAGTCCCGCCGAGACTCAGAGGTTAGCTGCTGCAGATCTTGCTCAGCGCAGGGCCGCTACCAAGAACGACACGCAGATAGCTTAGCTCAGAGCCTGTAAACCGGCGCGGGAGTCTCGAATAATATGCTAGATGAGCACGAACGCAGAAGGGATGGGGTCTCGTAGCGAAACACTCGAAGTACAAGCAACGGTGGAGTGTTCTGGACTGAGCCCAACTTTCGCAAACAACACAGTCTTGAAACTGTAACCCCCTCATATGGGATCTCTTCTATCTCTCTCTCGCTCTCTCTCTCTCTCTCTGTCTCATTGGCCGTCTCATCTGCTCGTAGGTAAACAAACTGCATGAGGATCATGGTATAGAGCCTATGCGATGCGTATTGGTCCCCAATGCTAGCCCGGTCTGCAGCAACGCTACATTCCCTATTCCTTGCGGCTTATTTTCTAGGGAACCCTGATTCAGAAATCCTTGCAAGGACAACGACAAAGGCAAAGACAAGGACAAAGACAAGGACAAAGATAAAGCTAAGCAGGTCGACCCGTCAGGGTGCATTCGTGTCACGGGCGGGGCCACTTTACACCGGAATTCCTTGAGGTTGAGACAAACTACGCTGCAGTGTAGTTTCAATTGGGGCCCAATTGGGGGCCAAGATCCAGAAAAGGCTCTGTAATAAGTCTGCTGCCACCAGCTCCGGCTTCCCCAAGGGTGACATTACGCAGACCTCGAAGGCTTTCATAGGGTTTTATTTGTCGGAAACCGGGGCTTTCCGATAATTCGATGAGGGTTTAGGGGTAGTTGTGTATCGTTGTACTACAAGGGGATATTGTGTTCAATGCTTAGGGTTGAGAAAAGCCACAGTGACTCTAAACCCGCACTCCGTTACTAAATCCCTGGTCTCAAGCCTCTAAACTAAACGCATATTGCACTAAAGTCAGATACTGTGGGCAACATGATACTTTCTGAAACTACCAGATCATTAATGCCATGACCTGCGCTGAGACTAAACCCTGCATCCCAGACCCGAAACTCGAACACCGAAATTATAAAGACCTAAGTTCCCACACTGCGAAACCTTCCAGACCCTAAGCTGCAAAGCCTTAAATAAGCTCCTTCACATCCCGTGAAGCTACGTCTGAGGAGCGTTATTAAAAGAACAAATGTATAGTCTCCTACAATCCTATTAGGGTTTAGGGTTTAGGATTTAGGGTTTTTAGGGTTTAGGGTTTAGGGTATTATAGACCCTCGGAGAAATCGCCAAGACCCTAAGCCTTCGCCAGGTCAAGCGGAGAAGTCCTGCGAGCAAGTCTCCTTCAGGAGCCGCCAAGAAGAAGGCGCCAGAGGATACAAAAACCCTAAACCCTAAACCCTAAACCTTAAACGTGGGTGGGCGGCGCTTAAGCCCCTCGACCTCGATGGCGCAGAGCGCCTGCCCTGCCCTGCCCTGCCCTGCCCTGCCCTGCCCCTGCGCCC
>BGNK01002683.1:24161-45934 GCA_003297005.1 Symbiodinium sp. clade A Y106
CCCTGCCCTGCCCTGCGTCAGAGGGCCTTGCCTTCTTGCTCTTGCCCTTCCCCTGCTCTAAGTTGCCCTGGCTTTACTGGTGAAGTAAAAGAGAATGCCACGAAATGAGTTTAGAGCTAAACCCTAAAAAGAATAGGTTTGGGTGGTTTGGCCGCCTCAGATGGGGTGGGAAAGAAAAAGAATGAGCCCTCAACAATCAGGCTCCAGCGGCGAATCGCCAAATCACGACGCACTCGAAATTGCATTGTCGCTAGAAAACCCGCTTATGCGCCATTCAACGGCAAACCCTAAACCCTAAACCCTAAGCCCTAACTAGACCCTAAGCCCTTTCTTTGGGGAGGCCTACGGGGTCTTTACAGGGCTTGCGGTTTAGGGTTTTGGGTATATAGGATTCGGTAGCTGTAGTTTCTCCGGGCTGAGGCAACAGGGTGTAGTGTTTCGGGCTCCAGGTGTTGGGTATTACTTGGGAGTTTCCGAAAATTAGGGGTACCTTATTTTGGGGTCCTTATAATGGGGATCCTATTATTTAGGGTACTATATTAGGGTCCCCGTTTTCGGAAAACCCCCACTTGTCACCCTGTAAGCAGCCTATTTGGAGCGAAATTGCCAGCAGTTTGCGAAGGACACGTCATTGTTTTACTTCTTCCGCTCGGGCCCCTAAACCCTAAATCCAAAACCATAAACCCCAAAAGCCCTGAACCCCTGGCTTAGAGCGGCTTGAGTTCAGATTCAAGTGCAGGTGAGGACCAAGAAAATCAACTTATAGGACGTTGAACGGCCTGAACCAAACCCTACACCACAAACCCTGAGAACCCCGAATGCTGAACCCTAAGCAGCAAAACCTCACAGCATGACTCCATCAAAGCCCTACAACCCGACCTTGGCAAACTCGAAACCATGAAAGCCAAAATCTATAAACCGCGAGCCCTTAAACCGTAAGGGGTCAAATTTAGATGCACTGTTTCAGCTTTCAAACGTGGGGGTACAGGTCGAATTTCAAGTTCAACTCACCGGGTTTGCATGTCACTTACACGGTTTGCCTTTATCCCCAAACCGTGAAACATACAGGGTTATCATACCTTAATTTGAGGCCCCAGCCCGTAAAGAGACTGTAATCGGAGCCACAGGCAGGTTTTGGACAGCGTCAGGTGGACAGTAGAAATACGGGCGGGTGCCCTGACATAAGGCTCATAATGCATGTGTGGTCGCAGAAGAATGTATGAGGTTTATCCAGGCCTCTTACAAGCTGCGTCTTAACTACACTAACTACATATCGAAAAAGAAAAACCATCCTTGAGAACTCGAAGTTGGCATGCAGAAGGCAAAGCTCCCAGTTTGTCAACCTTCATGTCTGCCTTGAGCTGTCAGGTTCGGCGGTAACATGAGCTGGAGCTGGAGGGTTTCTTTGTGGACCGTCTGGCTCCATGACCTCACCCCAGCTGCTAAACCAAAGCCTAGTCTCAACCCCACACCTTCAATCCTTAAGACCCAGACCCTTCTTCGCCCTTCTTCTTCGTCTTGTCGAAAGTGCTCCAGTAACCAAGAAGATCTCAAGTACTGTTTAGGGTTCAGGGGCTCGCAGGTCAAGCAGCAATGGCACAAGTAAAACTGCTATGAGGAAGCCTGCAGCAAAAGGACAAGCAGGGTATGGCATCCACGGCAGTGATTGTCGTGGCAGCCGGAGTACCTTAGTATGTGCCAAATAGAACGAATTCTAGCAAGAGTTTCGGCAACAACCTAAACATGGAAGAAACCACCACAGCTTGTAAACATAGGCAGTGAACAGAGACATCAGCAGGAACGAGCACTCAGATCCCAAACTTCAACCCTCAAGCTTAAACCCTAGTCCTAAACCCTAAACCCTTACGGATCGGAGAGAAGTCAGGTGTCACCGTTCAGAGCTCTGGGACCGGATGTCGCGGCCCGCGGAAAAGAGACCGCTTTAGGAGCTTGAAGCCGCAAGGTTTGCTGCTATCCTAGTCTGTTTGTTAGATTGACGGCTTAAGGGGTGGCCTTTACGCTCGAAAAGTTCCAGAAGAGAGGGTCTTGTAGAAGCCGCTAGGAAGAAGACAAAGCCGCCAGTCCGGAGGTCCTTGCTGGATCAGACTAACTTTTCTGTAAGCCAACTCCACGTAGCACAAGTGAGAAATGGAGGGGCTATCACCAATGCCACTTCCAGGCAATCTGTTTCGAGACTTTGTACGACCTTCGCCTTGTCAGCACCGTTTCGATTCTCGGCGCTACGCCCAACAGCATTGTGCAACATGGCGCAGACTCTTGTCGAAATTGACATGATAGCAATTGTACCCAACCGCAACAACACTCATGAAGTCCGTACGACATCCTATTACAACCGCTTTAGCACGGGAACTTGAAAGATGTGCTGCTGCATGAAGAAGAAGGCTATGTAGGAGTTCAGAATTTAAGCTGTAATGCGTCCCTAGGGCCGAAATTATTACCTTACCCTACCCCCCCCCCCCCCCCCCCNCCCCCCCCCCCCCCGCCACCCCTAAACCCTAAACACAAAGCCGTGAAGCTACATGGAAATTGTGGTGCTGCCTGGCTCGAGAGCCCGGCCCAAAGAACACAGGTGTGGGGCAACATGCTTTGGGTGTTCAGGGTTTAGGCTTCCCAATGCCTGAATTTGAGATCCACAATCGTTTTTGACTTGTGTCTCGACGTTGCGAGGCCACATAAATGGTTGATTTCGAAACGCTTGACTTAATTCAGAGCCTATTTTGGGTCTCGAGATTCAGCAAACAAGCCTTCGACGCGAGAAAGATCCGCGATCAGCAGCCATGGATGGTGTGATGGCCCCGAGCTGCCTGGCTTTAGTTCAGTTTCGCAGCTCCATCAGTCAGAAAAACACCGAACCGGAAGCCCAGGTGGAAGGAGAGGGGTTTTATGTCTGTTTCCCGAAAACCCCTGCAAATCCCAAATTGTAGAGCACCAGAAAACCTCTAACCAGGTGCAAGACCTCCAAACCCCAAAGCACATGTATGTATGTATGTATGTATGCAGGTATGTATGTATGTATGGATGCATGCATGCATGCATGCATGCATGCATGGATGTATGTATGTATGTATGTATGTACACGCACACGACCTCCCGTCGTTCCATGCAGGCATGCAGTCCCCCAAGCTTTCGATACCGAGCCTTTCCTACATGCCATATCCTAGCCCCCAGGCTCCATCAGAGGTTAGGGTTTGGGTTTGGGATTTAGGTTGTACGGTTTTCAGTGATGCAACTTCTGGAAGCATTTGTTTTTGGGCGTTGGGCTCTTTTAGAATTTAGTCCGATTGCCTTGGAGCCTGTTCTCAGCCCTGCCCCGTTAACTCCTTAACCCCTAAGCCCCAAGCTGTGAACCCTGATCCCTAAAACCCCAAGCTGGAACTGCTTGAGCTTAAGCCCCCAGGTGGTAAGAAGCGTTTCCAAAGATTGAACAACACAATAGAACCGCATGGCTAGCGCACATGCAACCGCGGAGGCAAAGCAACAGACACCATACACGGAAAATTACACGCGTGCAAACATCTACACACAAACACACACTCATATATATATAAATATATATATATATATATATATATATATACACAGACACACACGCAAACAGGTGAGAATGGCCTCTCCAAGGAGTCTTTGGAAAATGCGGCTTGGTGCATGGCGCTCTTGAAGGGCTCCAGAGGGTCAAGGTTTAGGGTTTAAGGCTTTCAGAAGGTTTTTGGGGTTCTTTCAACGGTTCTATAATGGTCGAAAAGGCGTTTTGCAAGATTACCTTCGGTCGACAGGGGATCAGAAGCTTGGTGTCTTGGCTTTAGGGTTGGAGTGTAGGCGTGCTAAGCTGGGGTTTGAGTCTAGGGCTTTAGTAGTTTAGGCTTTAGGGCTTTCGGGTGTCGTGTGTAGGCTTCAAGATTTGGGAATTACGCCTTTAGGCGTTTAGGGCTTCTGTCTTTTGAGGGGTTTAAGGTTTATGGCTTTTCGGGGTTGTGTTCTGCGGTCTTACGGCGTGAGGGGAATGCTGTGTGGGGTTTGGCTTCAAGAGTTCATATTGTTGGCCCCAAATAGAAAGTTCGCCGCGTGATGATGATGGTAGCTTCGGAATATCCTAGACCGTAGGCCTTCAACCTGAAATCTTGACTCCCTAACCGGAGCCATAGGCGACCCCGTGTCCGGAAAACACTGTTTGGAAAGACCTTTCAAAACACACTGGCATAAACTTTCCACTGGCCGCTTTGCGCTTGACTCAAGCCTGCAATGCCACACTGAGCAAGCAAGAGCTGCCGGTAGATGTTGGTCTCGCTGTACATTCGCAAATCTATGTATATATGAAAATATGGCATGCTTGTATCTCCATCCCTCTCGTCTCCTCTCCTATCCGATCCTATCCCATCCAGGCCGTCCTACCCCATCCTATCCTATCCCACCATATCCTATCCTGTCCTATCTTAGACTAATGTAGATGAGGATCATGCCAGCATTGAGGGTTCGGAAAACAGTTTCGGCAACCAAGAGTCGAAGACCACTGCTTCTTAACAGTCCCACCACCCCTCAAAGAAACAACACATATATGTATATACACGTATATATATATATGTACAGATATACAAAGACCTATACTTGTTTATGTATATCAAATCTGACCTCACCGAGATCATGGCCTTTGTGTCTTACCTTCCTGTGGCCTTTGCAATCTTCTTCACGGCGACTGTGAAGCACACCGACAAGTACGAGGCTCTGGCATTTCTAGAACAGAACATCCCACTCTTCGCAACTCGTGATCTTCTCCTGATCAAGATAGCAGCGACTGTAATTCTGGGAAGCACCATAGTGCGAAATTCAGTATCCTCTCGTCACAAATCCGTAACCGTGGACTCGCGGCACGTACCCGAATGTGCATGATCCTGAAACATTGCGAGATTTGAAAACTTAGCATGCTATCCTGCACACTGCTCGAGTTCCCGAGTACCATAAACCCGACACCCTAACTGCATTGGGCAGGCGTAGCAGTCAGCACAAACAACTTACATGAAGCAAGAAGCAGAAGGGCCATGGCCAAACCCGGCGTCACTGGATAGTGCGACATGCAGGCTTCTGATGTTCTGGTTCACGAATGAGCATCCAAATACTCAGGGCCTATGTTGAGGCCCCTTGTCTTCGGCAACTCCCATATAAACAGGAGGCAGATCGTTTGAGCCTCGTGAACGGCTTGGCTGTTCGATGCAGTAGTTCGGGCGCTTACCCAAAATGTCTAAGCCTGTGTGAAGGGTGCTAATCATCGGGCTTCAGAGCTGTGTCATAGGAGTTTTGTAGACCCTTTCGGAATTTAGCATAGAGGCTTTAATGTTTGCTCGTGTCTTTACTGTTGGAACTTGCTGTAAACGAACTATGCTTTAGAGTATACTCGAAGATAGCCCTTCTCGAGCCATGCCTTCCCCTAGATCCTCTAAACTTTTCACTGGTTTTGGGCTTAGCAGGTGCATGTCCCTTTTTGACGCTTCTTGTTTTGTTCAGAGAAATGTCCTGGCCCTTGACTATGTGGTCCTATATTCCAAAACCAATCATCAAATGACCTGGGCAGTTCGATGAGAATGCAGAAGGCAACCAACCTGAAACAAGGTTCCCGAAAAGCTTTAGACCCTAATCCCTGAACCCTAAACCCTCATTGCGCGAAGCCTGAGCCCTGGTCTACAGCGCCATGACCAGAGCCAAAGATGTCTTACTCCGTTTCCTATTTCTAGCCCCCACACCTTCTGCACAACGGCACTTCGGCATGTACACCGAACACGCCCAAGACCATAAGTACTGTACTACAACGGCCTTAGGATTCGAAATAAGGTCCAACCGGGTTTTGAAGACATTTTACGCGCTACAAGTACAGTATGCTAAGTCTTCGGAATCCTAAGTTACCATAAACACCCCTCAACCCCCGCCCCAAGTACCCCCACAAGTTTCAGGACGACAGCGGCACTTCTGGAGTCCTGGTTGGCGTCCCAACTCTGTCCTATCGAATTAGCATCTGCAGTGTCGGAGGTAGCTTTGAGCCATGGAGTGTTGGCAAGGGTCTGGCGTTTAGGGTTTAGGGTCTGGCGTTTAGGGTTTTGAGATAGAGATTTGGGATTGAGTGTTTGGGGTACTTGGAACCTGACACAGGTAAACCCAAACCTGATAAATCTCGTTCAGGCTCGGTGGTTGGGGCTTGATCAGAGGGTTCGGAACGGGCATCTGGTATGAAACTTAAGGCTTAAGATTTCAGGTTTAGCTTTGGTCCGGGCTTGTTGGATTTAGGGGTAAAGGGTGAGTCACTTTGCAAGCCTCTCTTTGGGCTGCTTTCACCCCGGCTGTCGAGGCAGCTGTCTTGTGCATGGCTTATTCGATGTGCGCAGGCATGGACAATGCCATGCTTCAGGGGCTGAGGGTGTTGGGATTGAGCTTGCCGCATTGGGTAGGGTTGAGGCTTTCGGGGTCGGGTCTTATTCCTGGTTGTTTGTGGCTTCATGTGTGCGTTTCAGAGGCCTCAGCATCAGAATCCGTCTTTGGAGCTGCGCAGTTCATGTGTTGGTTTCCGCCACTGTCATCCCATGATTTCCTCAGCTTGGGGTATCCAAGTTCAGGGCTTCGGGCCTGGGGTATCGAAATTGGAGGATCCGCCGTTGAAGGATTCGTGGTTAGGGTCGAGGGTTCGGGCACTAGCAATTCGGGGGTTTTAATTAGAATTGGTGATATCATGTTTCTTGCCTTGCCTGTGCAGTCATAAAGTAGCCCCAGTTTCTCCTGCGAGCTTCATTCTAGATTTCTGGCCCCTGCCTCAGGGTCCATGCACCCAGAGGCTCATTTCGTGAACCCAGGCTTGTGATCAAGGTCTGCATCTTGAATTCTCAGGTTTGGGTGGATGTTACGGAGAGAAGCACCTGCACAAATTTGCATGATGAAGCCTGGCATCGACATCTACCTTCGACCTCCTTCCCTTCTGCCAAAATACCGCACAGGACAGGGGTACCTACATTGGTGCTGTGCACGGCCCAAATGTCAAACTTGCTTGTCCAAGGGTGGCTGGCTTAATGGGCCAGAAACTGGCAAGTCTACAAATCAAGCAGATGCTGGAATGCTCGGTTGAGCCATCGCACTCACCCTCACAGCTTGGTTCTCCCTGACATTGACATCTTGAGCAATTTGCATTTCGGGATTTCGCACCTTCGTAAAAAGTATGGCTGTATGCGAGTTCGCGTCGGTTGGTGCATGTGTTTGTGCGTTTGCATGCGAGAGTGAGAGAGAGAGAGAGAGAGAGATAGTGTATTCATTCATTGACTCTTTGGCCGAGCTCCACAGATTCCAGCACTGAAAGGCCGCTTTTCGCCACATCTGGAAAGCACTTGCCTGGAAACTCATGTCGGCGGCACTTGCACCAAGACCTTACGCCCTACTTCAGTGTTGCGTGAAAGTTGTCGAGGAGGAATGGGGAAATCTCCCAAACATGTAGAAGTGAGAGACCTCAACTTCTAAGGCCTGAGTCCAAAGTCATAAACCCAAAATTCCTACATACGGCCTCGGAGGCGCAGCATCTGGGGGAGGTTCGACGGACTTATGCAAGGTGGCCATCAAAAGGGCTTGCGCTTACTGGGTCCCTGGTCTACTGGAGGTTTTCCAGGTTTTCTACTTCGATAAGTATCCACATCATAGAGGCCTTTCGTGAGCTTTTATAGTTAGGGTCCTGGTTTCACTGCTCTTGCTGATCGTTGACAGTGGTTGAAGCGACTTCTGGGCCTGGAGGTCTTACACACCAAGCCCGAAACCTCGAAACCTAGGCCTGATGATCAGGGTATTGCTGTGTGGAGCTGCTAGTTAAAGTGACTAGTACTACCAGTACTACTAGTACTACTAGTACTACCAGTACTGCTAGTGCTACAAACACTACAAGCACTACTAGTACTTCTAGTACCAGTAGTAGTAGTAGTAGAAGTAGTAGTAGTAGTAGTACTACTACTACGACTGCTACTACTACGACCACGACCACGACCACGACACTGCTACTACTTCTGCTACTACTACTACTACTGCTGCTGCTGCTACTACTACGACGACTACGACTACGACTACTACGACTACGACTACGCCTCCTACTACTACTACTCTACTACTCTACTACTACTCTACTACTACTACTCTACTACTACTACTACTACTACTACTACTACCACTACTACTACTACTACTACTACTACTACTACTACCAGTACTACCAACTACTACTACTACTACTACTGCTACTGCTACTACCACCACTAATACTAACTACTACTACTACGACTACTGCTACTACTACTGCTACTACTACTACCACTACCACTACCACTACCACTACCACTACCACTACGACGACTACTACTACTACTACGACTACGACTACGACTACGACTACGACTACTGCTACTACTGCGACTACTACTACTTTTGCCACTACTACTATACCGGGACCCTGGTTGAGAGCAGCCCCATCACCATGCCGCTTCTGTGCTCTTGCTCGGTCAGTCCCATTGCCAAACATCGAACTCCAGAGCACAAAACTGTCAGCAATCCTGCTTTTCGGAGAGTTGGCTTCAGGCACTGGGAGTTCAGAGCTGAGGCCGCGGAAACTTTAAAGCGGCATCTCAAGAACTGGCAGGCCCGAAGTCCAAAGAAGCGGCATGTAAACTCCGTATGGCAACACCTTCATACCCCAGAAAACTGAACTGAATCCCCTGGACACCAAGCTGCCCTCCGCCCAAAGACCTTCTTACAACATCATAGCCTTGAGGCACCAAGGATTCGTCGGTGGATCCCGGAAGGTTAGGTTCGAGATTGTGGGCTCGGGATTCAGGCTGTACCGCTCAGGGCCTGCTTTCGGGGGTTTAGTTAGAATTGAAGATGCAGGGTCTGCACCCCGAAAGCCGTAAGTACCCATAGACCTTGGACCGTGAACTCCAGTGCGAGAGGCTCTGGTCTTGGGCAGAATAGTCCTGGGAGCACCCGCCCAAGTCTATTTCGGTTTCACGGTGGACGGTTGCTGTGCTGTGACCCTTTTTTTTCAGGTTTGGTTTTGGGTTTGGGTTCCCTGAGTCACTGTACCCAGAACCTGGAGCTCAGGTAAAGTGGGGTTTTTGTGACCGAATGTTGTCTGCAACCGGTGATCATGCACAGTCCAGGATGCAGTTGGCGAGTTGTCGAAGCACTTACAGTTATATGCACGGCGTCGCCGTGGAGATGCTAAGAGTTAAGATCGGGCTACACGCATGTTTAAGTGGAATGTTTCAGAGCATCGGAATCCTAGCATCAACCCTGAATAGAAGAATCCTTCAATGTAAGCACCCTTACAAAGCAACACTCGAGGGTTTAGGGGTATGTCGCCCGGACATCGGAAAAGACTCTGCGACATCGAAAATGCTGCATGACATCGAAAGATGACATCAAAAAAACGTCATGTCCCGTCCCGGCATCGGAAAACGCGGTCGGACGTCGGGAAAGCCAAAATCTATCTTTAGTTGTCAAGGCAATCTTGTCCATGCACGAAGGTAACATTGTTCTACTGAGTTATACTATACTTGTGCAGGTTTCATTTCTCCTTATTTCGACCTCTAGATTATATGAAGTGAGTTTAGGGTGTAGGGCGTTAGCACTGTAGACTTAGTACTTCGGGTTACCAGCTCTTTGTTTTCAGCTTTACTGGCCTGATTCTTCATGTGGGTCCTGCATTTCAACTCGTCTGCACCTAGTGCACGAAGCAATGGATATGCACTCTAAGAACAGCAAACAGGCCAGGTTATTCGATTGCTCAGATCGCTGGCTGCACCGTTGGGAAGTATGCAGAGCTTCCACTTGTTTCATCGGTGTTTGCAATGGCATCTGCATCTCTAGCTGTCTTATAGTTAACTCAGAACTTGATGGGGTTTTGGACGGCAGTCCGGATGTTTCTGGACTTCGTGTTGTTTCGGTGCTCTGGGATAGGGCTGACAGTACGAGTCCTCAACATCAGCGATTTCTGTGCGCATTTTGGGGTGCGTGTCCCCCCCCCAAAATCGTGCTCCCGCCACAGTCCCGTATTCCTTTGCATGGCATGCTGCAGTACTTGCTGTTGAACGAAGTAGGACGATGAGGGACATGATGACAAAGCCCTGCCTCTCATGCAGTACCCGAACTTCCCTGAATTTCTATGATCTGCCTTTCGGCATGTCAGCTCAATTGATAAGCCGAAATATTCAGACAGTCAGATCTGCAGGAAACTCAAATCCGGACGCGACTTGGTCAATGTTGGGCAAAGCTGAGACTCTGCATGAACGTGAAGCCCCACGCAGCCTACCGAGGTCTGTGGAAAGCCCTTTGAAGAGCGTGCATATACCACGTGTTTCCGTGTCATCTGCTTGCTGCTTCGCTGTAACTGTCGCCGCAAGCTTTACTGACTGTACTCGGCTAGACCGTCATGAGTGCCACAGTCCCACTGTTCGGCTTTTACCCAACCGTCCGCCCCTGAATCTTAAACCCCGAACTTTGAATCTGAGAGTCGAATAGTCTAATCACCCCTAAACACGAAACCCTGTTCCCAAACCCTTAACCCAAAAGCTGGCGATCGGGCTACGAAATGTGGCCTGAACCCTGAATCCTTGGCTGAGCTCCGGGCAACCACCCAAAGTCGCAAAGGGATAGCAAAGCCTCAGGGCTTTGAGGTTTTGACGGTCTCGGGTTTAGGGTTCTTGGCCGTTTAGCTAGGCATCGGTTAACCTACACCAGCCGACGCCCCTAAGCCCCAGGAAGTTTCCACAAGCGTTCTTTGAGGTCATTGCCTTTGTTGCAAGCGTGCTCATCCTCGCCTTGGCCGACGAGACCAGCGAAGTCATCAAGTTGGGGGCTTACGCAGCGCCTCTGTAGCTGTAGCTTAACATAAAAGCCTTTTAATCACAACCCTAAGCCCGAAACCCTTCTCTTGGCTCCAGACTAAATGAGCCGGAGCCCAAGCCCCTAAACCTGATATTTGGGATCTTGGCCAGGGCCCACGGTCTCAAGCTCCACTCGGGTTGAGGGCTGGAGGGTTCCGGGTTCAGGGTTAGGGCATTCCGGGGGCGCTGCTTTCTCTGGTGGGGTTCTCCGCTATGTCGGGATCTTGAGTCGATGCAGCCTGGGTCCAGGAGTCTAGGGCTGTGCCCCCAAGGCTCTGACTGCTTCATCCCGATTCCTACGGAATTCCCGACGCCCGAACCCCAAACCCCAAACCCAAACCTCATAAACCCTCAAGAAGCCAACCTAGCCACCTGCCGAAGCCACAAGATGTGGGGCGTTGGGTTAGGATTAACGGTCTATTTGGTCCGGGTTTGCGGGTTTAGGACCGCGATTTGCGGGTCTAGTTTTGCAGAGTTCGGTCGAGGCCTTGACTTTGTTTGGAATTCTAGAATCCGCCTGACTCCCTAAACCCTAAACCTAAACCCTGACTTGATCTCCCGGACTTCAAAATCCTTGGCAGGGTGGGGCCACCTCCTAAGACTTCAAGACTTCAAGGTTGAGGATGTTAGCGTTTTTTGTTTCTTACAGAAGTTTAGGGTTTATGGATTTATGGTTTAGGATTTCAGCATTTACATATTGGCATATTGGGGAAAAAATATTCTTTCCCCAAACATCTTGGGTACACTAACATATTGGGGAAAAAATATTTTTCCCCAACAGGTTAGGGTTCCCTACAGAAGTTTAGGGGCCCTGGCCCTCCGAAGCAGTGGCTCTAGACTCTAGCCAGCAGCCGAGTCGTAATTTAGAGGCCTGGATTTAACTTTACATCCCTGTTTCTTAGGATAGACCCGAGACCACATTTTTCTGGTCGAACCACTTACCCCGCCCCCCCATTTTAGGGGTTGGAAGATCCTCAGTCTCAAGCATGCCTGCACCCTGAGGTTTGTGCTGATGTACCTTTTTCTCGCACTGTTGACGCTGCCAGAGGTGACCCGGGGTAGGACTGAGCACCGGAAATACACAAACCACTCGAAGCCCTAACATTTGGTACTTGGATCTTCAGTTCTGACTCTGCAGGGCTTATCGTTTAGGGTTAAGGGTTTAACGCTTTGGGATTGTCTCTTCGATCTATCCATCAAACTCGCAACCTTGCAGCCGCGAGCCGATCTGCAGGCGGGCATCATGTACCTGTATGTGCGGCAGGCGCGACTGGGTCGCTCTTGAAGTACCAACTATGCTACTAGTGGCTAGTCTAGTCGCCACAACAAATGCAACTTAACCATAACCCTCTTGATTATTGCTATAGTCTTTGTAGTGCAACTAGTTAATTATCAATATTGTGGTTTTTGCTATTAATTTTTGTCGTGGTCGATGTCGTGGTCGTGGTGGTGGTGGTGGTGGTCGTCGTCGTCGTCGTCGCAGTAGTACTGGAAGTAGCAGTGGTACTGTTACTGGTGCTGGTCGTGGCTGTTGCAGTGGTCGTCCTTGTCCTGGTCCTGTTCCGGGTTTTCGTCGCTGTCGCTGGCGGCGTCATTGTCTAGGTCGCATTGGGGTGGAGGGCTTTGGAAGGCACTGTGATCAAGTTAAGTGCGTTTCTTCTTGAGGTGAGGGGGTTGTCACGGTGTAGTGTCTGGGTTTAGGGTGGGGTTACAGAGAGTCAAGAGACGGTTCATGCTCAGGCTTATGAAATGAGATGTTCGGTTTGGGGTTCAGGGTTGCCATGTGTAAGCACACCGTATCATCCAGACGAAGGACAGAGACATGGACAAACCCTCAATGCTGTGTGTTGAAAGTTGCGACAGAACAGCTGTGTGTCTCAGGCATTGATGGTTCTGTGCTCGGCAGGGTTTGGGGCTTGCTGGCTTCTGGGATCCAAGAGTGCTGAATGACATGGTAGAGTATACCCACCCAAAACCCCATCCTAATTGCTAACGTATCCGGGTGTCTGACAGGTGCAGCTGGAGAAGTTTATTGCTCAAGGTGGAGACCCTAACCCGCAGCAGGCCAGCTGTTGCGCGCACGCACGCACACGCACACGCACACACAGACACACACCAGGTATTTAGGGTCATCAGTTTTGTATTGGGCATTCAGGTTGTGGAGTTCTCGGTTTAGGCCTGTGGGGTTTAAGATTTGGGGCTCCTCATGAATTGAAAAGGCAGAACTTAGGATTGTCGGGAGTGTTTAGCTGCATGCGGGTGTTTGCGAGTTGGGCTTCAACTCTCGCCGTGGGGATTTGCGGTGTTCAACTTTTGGGGATCTTGGTCTTGGGGATTGAAATTGCAAGCATGTAAACTCCAAAACCCTTAGCTCTAATTTTGAACCTTTAGGTTTTCACCCTAGGCTTTCGCCCTGCGCCCTGAATTGTCGCCCTTAGCTAGCTCAAATCCCGGAGTCTGCAGGGACGACAGGGGGGTGTACGAGATGCTTTGAATCTGAACGAGTAATGGTTCAGGCTTCGGAGCATTTAATGCATGCGTGTTTATAAGCTAAGCCGAAAATGTCTCGGTCTAACGTGGAGATCTGAATCTTAGCAATAGTATTTCCCCGTAGCCTATGGTATAACTCGGTATAACATACCCTACAACCCTTTTGTGGTTCATGGTACCCCTAAATTCTTGATGAGACGGATCCTGTTTTGACGGGGCAAGTCCTAAAGCTTTGAGTTTTGGGCGTGGGTTTCGGGTGCAGGTCTTGTGATAGTTCTTGGTGTTGCCCGCAAACAGCATGCTTGGGGGATTCGGGTTGGAAGTTGCGCGGCGTAGTACTTTGCGGTAAGGGTCTGATCTTAACTTCGGATTCGAGCGTAAGACGCGGGCCTGACGCATTGAGTATTTCGGGGTTCCCTTTAAGGTCACATAGGGTTCAGGGCCATGCTGTGGGCTGGCGAACCCTGAACCCAAAATCCCTAAATCTTGAGCCCCAAACTTTGCCTAGATCCTTAAACTCTACAAGCCCCACAACTCAGACCCTAACAGCCGGCCCGAAAGCCTGAACCGAAAGGTTCACGTGCTTCGGGTTTGGTTGATAGCATCAGCAGTCATATCCGGATACCCTGAACGTAAACCTCACAACCCAAGCCTTGAGCGTCCTGTCGGTACCGATACCCTAAACCCTTGCAACCCTAAACCCAAAACCCTAAACCCTAAACCCTAAACCCAAACCCTGGATCGTGATCGGGGATGAAGGCTGTTTTCGCTTTCGCGGGTTGATGTCAATTTCCAACCCGGTCGCCTGACCTCAGGGGCTTTCTTACGGGGCGCTTTTAAAAACCCCAGCCCTGTGTTTGCTAGAATAATAGTAGCTTTCGTAATAAGATAATAATAATAACTGTTATTATTATTGTTCTTAGTATTTTTTCATGATCCCGAGAAGCCTTGGAACTCAAACCCCGAGCCTCGCATTGCTTGAGGCACCGCCCCCGATCCAGTCAGAGCCTCAGGATGTGACCCCAAACTCCAAAGCCTCATGTCAATGTAGAGGTCGGTATAATTTGTACCCTATTGTCGTTGTATATCAAACCCGAAACCCTAAACCCATGTTGAGGTCGTTAGGTATTGACCGTAGGGTTCCCTACTTCAATTTGACCGTTAAGGCCCGTAAATGCAACCGAAAATGAACCTGTAAAGCCTTAACCCGGCTCATAATCCGGAGCCCCAGTAGTCTAAGTCTTTGGGTTTGCACGTAGCGGTCAAAGTGCAGAGTAGCGCCTAAACCCAAACCACTACAGGTGTGTTACAAGCAGCACAAAGAATTCACAGATCGCGGCCAGTAAGTGTCGTATTTCGCATCTCCTGCATGCTTTGAAGCCCTCGCTCCATCTCGTGTACGGTTGCGATGTCAAGGTTGCTGCGTTGAGGGTCGAGTGTTATGGATCAAGCCAAGGTTCTGGAGTTTGTATGAATAGTAGGTTCTGCTGGGGTTGTGGCGATTGCAGACAGCGTTGTGTCGGGGTCCGGCACTTCACACTTCTGAGCATCTTCGAACTTTTTGGTGTTGGGTTCAAGCCTTCAAACCGCACCTGACTTTTAGGGTCTAGGGTTTCGGGTTTACGGTTAAAGGACGGGATTCAATTCCGTTTCCCTAAGCCTTGGACCCAAATCCCTTCACACTGCCTACATGCAGCCATGTGGCTCGCAAGGTGCCAGGACACTACGTCCCATAAACGTGACCGCTACCCGCAACGGTAGCCCAGAAGCCCTGCAATCGATATGCCCTGAACCCGAAAAGAGCAAGGCTCATCGAATACATCGATGTGTCATTGGTTTGCTATACCCTGAGCCCTGTACTGTAGAGTCTTCAACCCTAAACTTCGGGACTCTCGAACCTAAATGCTCAAGACGCTAAACCCTATGTAAGTCCTTGACCCCAAATGCTAGGCCCGAAACCCTGAAGCCCGTAGACCTTCGTTCATCTCAAATCATCTATACAAAACCCCTAGCGGCCTACGGCCCAAAACTCCCAAACCCTAATCTCTAAACTCCAATCGCTAGCTCTTGGCGACCATGGCTGGGGAGGATGGCCGTGAGCGCAGCCGATCGCCCTCGACGCGGCGCGCCTTTTGGCAAGCGCAGCTGGAGGTTCCGAGAAGGTTTTACAGGGTTCGGGGCTCGGGGTTTAGGTCAAGGTTTAGGGACTGCAGGTTTTTTCGAAAGCTGAGGGCTTTAGGCAATTTTAGGGAATTCAGGGGTTGAAGGAGGTGGCTTTTTTTAAGGTCTCATTCAGGGAGCAGGGTTTCCACGAACATTTCTAATCAGACACTAGAGCAGGTCGTATTCGTACACTGTCCGGGTCTACACAAGGATTGGAGGCGCATAAGGCTACATGGGAGTAAGTTTTAGGGTTGTGGTGCTGGCGTCGAGTTACGTATTGCGCAAGGATTGACTTTTTTGGTTGATTTAGGGTTGCGCAGTGTAGGCTCTAGGGTTCGGGTTTCAACAGCGCTTAGGCTGGCGGTTAGCGTCACTTAGGGTTCCAGGAGCTTTTTTCGCTCGTGCTTCCCGCCCGAGTCCATTCAGGGAAATCCTGCCGCCAACTATCCCTACTCTCTTGCTGGGCTCTAAAGTAGCGAGCTTTAGAAGGTTGGTCCACGGCCGATGGGGTTGAGGGCCTTCGGGTAAGGGGGGGTGTAAGGTGGGGATGCGTAAGAGATTGTGTTGAGCACAGGGTTCAGGCGTTCAAGTTTTACGGCAACAGAGTCTGCGATTTTGCGAAGGCCATCTACACTCGCCGGAACCCAGCGAAACTGTCCACCATCCCGGAGCTTTTGAAGATGCTCGTGGCTGATATGCTCGTGGCTTTGAGGGACTTGAAGGTTTTCATTGTCGTGCCAGAACTAATGCGCTCTTTTTCCGAACGAAGAGCCCTGAAGCCTCGTCTCAACAAGGTTGTCCTAGATGAGTTGAGGCTTTAATGGTCCAGATCGTGTCTCACTGCAGCAGAGGGTGGTGTCCTAAAATGAAGCTGCAAAAGGGTTGCACGACCTCCAATGTGTCACGCACTGTTCATCCTACAGCATCTGGCATTTTCGTCATCGCAGAGCTGTGTTTCAAGGACGGGCACATGAATAGATCATGAACCCTTGACTCTGACGTCAACTACTAGCCAACTGTTTGAAAGGGAAGTATTTTTTCTAACCTAAGCCAACCTTGCAGCTAGTTCCCAAAGCCAGATACCTTGAAACCGTGCCATTTCAACCCTAGGTTTTAACAGAAAGCCAGAAGCCAGCGAGCATCAATATGGGAGTTTCCGAAAATAGGGGACCCTAATATAGTACCCTAAATAGTAGGATCCTTATTATAAGGACCCCAAAATAAGGCACCCCTAATTTTCGGAAACTCCCATATGTTTCGTCTTTGCTTGCAGCTCTGGCGGTAACTTTGTCAGTGGCTTGAAATTCCCGATCCGGACTCACGGGCCAGGCAAACCCAGAAGCCCAAACTGTGACATAGACTCATAGACGTCTTACACCTCAGATTAAGGGCCAGGTCGGAGCTTTAGGATGAGTCAGTGACTCCCGCAAATTGCATTGCGCATAACCGTCGATCAGGCTTTCCAATTTGTGGTTTGGACACGTGCGTTCACGAGTCTGAATTTCGCCGTGGTCCGATTGGCACAATACTGTTGCTTTGAAGTTATCTACCTGTCGCTTCACAACATTTACTCCTGTAGTCTGGGTTTGAGTTCAGGACTGTGTTGAGAAATTAACATTGGTCTTATGCCGAGAGCCTAGTTTCACGAAGTATCGCTTTGGGCTCAAAGTTTAGGGCCATGGACTGTCAGGATTACGGTTTACGGCTTAGGGTTAGCTTCAGCTTGGGCGGTGTTGGAATATCTTGCTTTTAGCACGAAGGTGTTGAATCTTGGATCTGTTCTTTTCTTCTCATCGTTCTAGATTGTCATTTACAGTGTTCGAACTCCGGTTGTGTAGTTGGGTTTCTTGTGTGAACCACTTGCAGATGAAAAGGTGGCGTTCGTTTTTTCTGTGAGCTTTACGGCCTGAAGCCCGGGACCGAATAAACCCCACGACCCTTTACGGGTCAGCTTTAGGATTTAGGATTTAGTGTTTTAGGGTGTCGAACACCCCAAGCCCCAAAGCAGTTCAAGGAAGTTCGACGGGCAGGAGGCCGTTCTGTACACGAAAGCGTCTCCGCTGAAACCAGTGCAAAGAGTTTCATGGAATCCCTAAGCCCCAGAACCTATACCCTCTGGCTTGAGGCCGTAAGTCCGAAAATACCCCCCTGCAATTCGCAATTGCTAAACGGCCAGCAAAAAACTTCTGCGGGTTTAATCTTTTATCCCTAAACCCGAGTTGTCATCATGGGCCTGCCGGGTATGTTTTTTGGCGGGATGGTCTATGAATGAGTCCGAACACTAAATTAGCAAAAGTTCGCAAGCGCCCATATTTAAGTCGGAAGTATGACAGGTTACGACCTTTGAGACTTGTCCTTCACAGGTTTGGCGGTTCTCGTGCACTTGGAATGGTCTTCTCAATGTTCCTGCACACACATGAGGTTCGAGAACCAGACCCATGCATGTTCTTGGACGGGCGTCGCATGTGAAAGACCTTGAAGAGGTGTTGAACTACCAGCAGCCCTGCAGCCTCCAATCTTGAACAAGAAAGTGGGTCCACGTCTGGACTCCGCAGATGAGACCCGAAACGCTAAACTCCGACCCTCCAACGAGTGTAGGATCTGCAGACGAAGTACCGTCTGAACCCGCAGTGAGGGCGGGGGGGGGGGGGGGNGGGGAGCACGAGAGTCGGGCACACACCACGCAGACGCAAACACCCCACGCCCCGACGGAGGGGAGGGGGGCGGGACGCGAAGTGCAGCCAGGAGGCCCGGGGGGGGGGGGGGGGGGGGGGGGGGGGGTTGTGATGAGGGTGAAGGGTTAAAGGGTTTCAAGGATAGAGCTTCCGGGGTTTTGGGGGTCCACATCTTTCGGAGTTTGGGCTAATAGGGTGCCGCCCTGAAGGTTTGTCACAAGTATGACCTCAACCCAACGAAGTTCCACACCGAGCCAGATGCTCGGCTCAATGGGAAGGAAATGTAAAGGCTAGAAGTAGGTGTTGTAGAGGACTCCTTATACAGCGAATTCATGTCGCTCTTCGTTGAGATGCCTGATTCCTTTAGTCTCTCGATCCAGAGCAATGCGCTAGATCTCCTCACTGTACAGTAACACCAATAATCATCGACATGACGCTATGTGTTGTGATGAATATGAATAACTTCCCCAAAGCTCGGGATTCCAGTCCCCATCAAACTCCGGGTGCTTAAGTCTTACGACATACATGAGCTCTATGTCGCTATGCTACGGATGGAGATGAGCTTCTACAAGGGGTCACACTATGCCTACTGGATTCCCTTTGGGCCTACTGATAAACCTGATAACAGGCTGAATAGTCCATCACGAGGTTGCAGGGTTTGCTAGGAAGACCCACTTTTTAAGCCGGAATGCTTGTACCCCAAAGCGCGAATCCCTTAGCTACCCCCCACAGGTGATTTTAGGTGAATCTCGCAAAACACAGGGCTGTTCTAGCCTGTAGGGAGCTTGGGGTGAGGTGTTTGGGTTCGAAGGTCTTGGAGCTTCAGGCTGTAAGGTTGGCTTTCCAGAGCTTATCAAGAGTAAAGAATTAGTGGACGGCTCAAAAAAGCATTTCTGATGCCCTACAAGCCTTAAGTGAGTTAATGGTCGGGGGAACAAGTTCAAGTTGTACAGAGCTCTCCCGGAACTTGTTCACCAGTTCGGAGATTGCTGTCGTTTAGGATTTGGGGCTTCGAGGGTATACCGCCTAGAGTCAAAGGATTGGATTTAGGGTCTGTAAAGAACCACTGCACACTGTGCCGGACCGAAGCGGAGGGTGACGGAATACGTACAGGTCATCCATAAAGTTGGAGAGACATGCTACTACTAGATACTGATGCTGCAGCGGGGGTTCAGGCTGCAGGGTTTTAGTTTCGGCATTGCTGTTTGACTTCTTGCCGCAAACCCTGTACACCCTACACCCTGGTACATTTCTTGGCGGCAGGATGCTTGGCTCGAGTATGACTTGACCGTCAACCACGGCACCTTGCGAAATTTCAGAAAACAAGGGCTTAGAATTATGGGACTAAAAAACGGTGGAATTCCCTCAAACTTTTTTTGCAAGACCTTGTCACACTTAAGCGTTTCAGCCTGTGTATCACGGACGTGGGTCGTTTTGCAAAATTGTCCTGACTTCGAGACCCAGGCGGGATGGGGTACAGGACTCTGGCTTTAGAATCTTCTCACGATCCCTCAGTTCGGGCACGACCTGAACCCCGGAGGCCACCGTTGTAATCAGCAACCCGACAGAGAAGTTCTGTCAGGATGCTTTCAATGCGAAGACTCGTGCTGGGCGTTCTACCTTGTCAACCTCAAAGTTAGGTGTTGGGGAATAGGGTTACCCTAAACTCTCAACTTGCCCAGCACTCCCTCACGGCGTCAGGGGCCAGCGTGTCGGCGTAAGGAAATGCCCTTGCCTCGGTAGAGTTGCGACGAACCCGAAGGCCCTGAAAAGGAAGAACAACCCTGTCTAAAGGGCTTGCCAGGCGAGTTGTACATTGCTCCGACTTCAAGCAAATTGTCTAAGTCCTGACCGTTAACCCTGAACCCTAAATCCTCAACCCTGGATAGGTCACCGGGGTCCAATTGCTCCAGAGATGCCGATTTGGCTCAGGGCTTTCGGGGAGCAGATTTTCCGCACAATGCGGGGCTTGCGGGATCAGGGTCGTATTACGTTGAGGATTTCATGCTACGGCTTGCGCCACAGGTCCGTCGGCGGCTGCCCGTTCCCCGCCCTTGAACGCTGCGCCATTGGATGTCACTGTGGTCACGCCTGCAGGTGCCTCTTTGAGCAACCGTGGCTCTGTCGACGGCTCTGAGTCAGCATCGCGTATGTGTTGCACAGTATCTCGATGGCTGTGTATCAAGCAGCCCTATAGCCCTAAGCCCCGAGACAGCCTCACACCTGTTGGTCAGATGCATACCGAGGCCGAAACCACTGAGCCACAGCAACACTGCAATAAACTCAGTAAGCCGCCAATCTCTAACATCCATAAAGCATATCCCAAAGGCCCGAACATTTCTGTGAGAGGCAGCCTTACAGCCGTAAACCCCGTAAACCCTGATCCTGCATCCTAGAAAGGACGTGCGCCGGAGTAAGTCCTAAACCTTCAGCCGTACCGGTCCTGAAACCCAACACACTTCAATCATCATATTTGGTCTTCTCTACCCGCAACATCAACTCTCAACTTTACAATGAAGCCTGCACCCCTTGCCTTAAGACGAAAAGGACCTAAACTTATACCTGCTCACAAAGGATTCCTCAACCGTACACACGGCAGAGCTCGAGACCGAAGGCCTTGGGGCTTCAGGCTTCAAGGTTCGGGTCTCTGAGGCACGCAGGAGTTAAAGCCCTGCATTCCATGCCCTATGCTAAACCACGAAGTCCTAGAGGTCCTAAACCCAAAGCCAGACAACCTTAAAACCCTAAGAATCCTAAACCCAAAAACATCAGGTGCCACGGCGGAAATCACCGGTCTACTGGCCACACAGACTGCTCCAGACCAAGCTTTACGGGATCAGCTCTGGTAGGTTGTGTACATGCATCAAGTGAAGGCATGGCTTTTGATGGATTGACTTGAGAGCCGCTTTGGGGCACACCATGTTGCAGGTCAGGTTTCCGCAGGCGACTTGGGCCGGGTTTCTTGTGAGGCTTTGTTGGATTATTGACTGTCGGTGTTGAGGGCTTTGGGTTAAGCGGCTGCCTTCTAACTCCAAACCATGGGCCGTCAACCCCGATGCCCTTTGTCGCCGTCGCTGCCACCGCCAAGCCAGCAGCAGCAACAGCATCAACAACAGCAGCACCAAGCACGACAACGGACGGCGACGACCCAGACGACGGCAACAAAGACCGCCAAACGAGGGCAAAGGCGAGGACCATGAGGTCCCAAATCTCCATCCGCAGCATGCCAAGGTGAAAGATCTTCTACAGCAAGCTGCTAACCGGCTCGACTTCTCCGTGTGGTGCTCAAAACTGTGCGGCTTCGCTCAGGAGTTTTGAGCTAAACGGCGTTGGTTCCGTGAGGTCTCCCTCATTTGGGGGACAGCTGTTGACTGGTTGAAGCTTCATGTCTCTGACGCCTACAGGGAAGTTCCCTGATCTTTGGACCGCACTGAAGGTTTGGTTGGGGGAGCACGTCTAAGATGTCTAAGCCGGCCATCCGCGCTACTGCGACTGCGACTGCGACTGCGACTGCGACTGCGACTGCGGCTGCGGC
>BGNK01002683.1:47535-87410 GCA_003297005.1 Symbiodinium sp. clade A Y106
TTGTGCCGCTGTTTCACGCTTTTGTAGTTTGCCCGCGTCGGTGCACAGCGTCATCGCGCTTTTCGGGCTGCATGCTTTTAGACGCTCGGGACTTGTCCCCAATGCGAGTGAGTGAGTGACTTAGGGTTATGATGTGAGTTTGAATTAGGGTTGTGGGTTTTGGTGTTTAGCTAGTTTAGGCTCTGGGGTTCCAGGAGTTTTAGTTTAGGGTATATCTAGTCTGAGTCTAGTCTAGTCTAGAGTCTAGAGTAGTGACTACAGTGTCCGTAATCTAGGCGGCAGGACCCATCCGCCGCGAGTAGAGGCAGGTAACTAGGCGGCAAGCCCTTCGCCGCGAGAAGAGTCAGGCATCTAGGCGGCAAGACCCTCTTGTCTGCATCAGCTCAGCAGCAGTGCGTCGTAGTGCGTAGCATGTCAGGCCAGGCCAGGCCATGTGTGTAAGCTGCCAGGGACGTGGGAGTCGATGTGACGAAAACGATGCGTCCTGACTTCCTCTGCTGAAATTTCAAGACTACAGTGTCATCGAGCCGAGCCCTTTCCCGTACTGCTCTTGCCGATGTGGCCGCCATTCTGGCTGAAGCCGAGACAGATCCGACAAAGGTCAGCGCTGCCAATGTTCTTCAGCCGCACTTCATGCCATGCAACCGTGCCTGTGACCAACTCTCCAAGTTCATGTCTAAGCATCAGAGAGCATTGTCACTGCGTCAATGAGGCCGGAGGATTCTTGTTTGACACAGTCAAAGATGATGCAGAGGCAGGCGATGTTCCTTTGCCTAGCTCTTTGGCTTCGACGCTCTGCCGCTTCACTGTGGTGCCTCTACTTCAATCCGATCAGGCGGGAAGGGCCAAGGCTGGCTGTCATCATGCCATACCTGCTCAAACCGACTGCCTTGTGTGAAGTCGTAGTTGTCGCTTTTTGCGTTCAGGCCGGTGTGACTGCAGCCATTGCTACCAGTGTTTCTGAAGCCGCCAAAGGCGGAAGAAGCTTTGTTCTGCGTCCAAACAACGACGCTGAAGTTTTCAAGCTGTGCACGAAGGATGCGGTACAGCTGCAACCTAAGTCGATGATTCGCCTCTGCTGAGTGTGAGCCTCTGGCCAGTTTTGGGTCTTCCACGTGCCATGTTCTCGTGCTGATGACCGCATAACCCAAAGTATAGGCACATAAACTTTCGGATGGCAGCCCTGCCGGGCCCAACACAACCTCTCATTTACTGTAAGATTCAAGCTGCAGTGTCAGACTCAGTGTCAGTCAGTGTCAGTGGCAGTGGCACGTCAGAAGGCCAACGGCCCGAGAAGGATTTGAGGGTCAGAGTTGAAGCGAACAAAAGAGGTTTTGCAGCTGCTTCTGCGTCGGTGCCGGTGCGATGCATCACTCGATTTTCTTGCCTTTGCCAGGTCTTCGACGCTGAGTGGACATAGTGCCAGCCATGCGACGGGGCAAAAAGAGCTCGAACAGCTGATGGTACTGGGCTGGCAAGTGTCCTTTGATTGTTTCCAGACCTCCCCGACCCCCCGCCAAAAGGGCCAACCCCTACTACTACTACTACTACTACTACTACTACTACTACTACTGCTACTACTACTACTACTGCTACTGCTACTGCTACTGCTACTGCTACTGCTACTGCTACTGCTACTGCTACTGCTACTACCACTGCTACTGTTACTACCACTACTACTACTACTACTCCTGCTACTACTACGACTACGGCTACGACTACGAGTACGACTACGACTACGACGACGACTTCGACTACGACTACGATTACGACCACGACTACGACGACGACGACGACTACTACTACTACTCCTACTACTCCTACTACTACTACTACTACTCCTACTACTACTACTACTCCTGCTGCTGCTGCTTCTGCTACTAGTACTACTACTACGACGACGACGACTAACGTCAACGACTGCGATTACGACTACAACTACGACTACGGCTACGGCTGCTACTACTACTACTACTACTGCTACTGAAACTACTGCTACTACCGCTGCCACTACCACCGCCACTGCCACTGCCACTACGACGACGTCGACGACTACCACTACTACTACTACTACTACTACTACTACGCCTACTTGTACTGCTCGTTGATTCCCAGCTGCCCTAGGCAAGCAGGGTGAAGACCATCCTGTCGACATAGACCTGCAGTTGCACGCGGCGGGAGTGACATCTGGGATGAGTCTGACGCTGGTCCAGGAGGAGCGGTCGCGGTTTATGCGGATTTTTTAAGGCTCGCCTCGGTTGTGCAGAAGTTAAGGCTTGGGTCCTAATTGGGTGTTCAGACTGTAGTTTGCAGTCACCGATGCCCCGTTTCGTCATGTTACCGTGCGCAGCGGCTTCAATCAAAAAAGGAACTCTGCAACGCACACACACACACAAAGAAACATAGGATTGACAGGTACTATATGTCGATGCCCAAAGTGCACCGCTTGCTTCGGACATCCGAGTATAGTAGACTGCTTGGGTCCAGATCTGCAGCGCTCACATCCGAAGATCCAGGGCCTTCAGTTGAGCCTTGAAATTGACGGATGCCTTGTATTCGGAAACCAGATCAGTCTGTTAAACGTTGACTTCACCCAATCACGGCGCGATCACTTCATAAATAAAACAGACCCCCACCCAAGCTTATATAAGTACATGAATCAGAATCCGATAGCCCAACAAGGAACCGCGAAGAGACGTCGACCCTGCTCCCACCACAGAAGTATGAAGTAGCCCTTCACAAGGAGATTTAGATTGTCGTAGAGGTGCTGTTGAACCCGAGCTGCAGGACTCAAGCCTTGCTTCAAGCTGTAGCCTCTGTAGCCTTTGAGAATCCTTGTGGGAATCACATGCAACGAACTTTATTCAGCCAATTGGGCGACTGGCGGTTGCCTTCCCCGACACGCCCCTAAACCCGGAGAACGCCCATGCAACCCCGCGCGCCCCCCACCTCGGCCCCCCAACCCATGAAACCTTTAAAGCCCCAACCCCTCACCCCCCAAACACAGAGAGAAACAACACCCCCGAACCCTGGTGGGCTGTCCCAGCCTAAAGCTCCAGTGCGGACTCTTAAGGTTTCGGGTGTGGGGCCTTGAGTTTTGCTAGGTTTTCGATTTCGTGAACTACCGATACCTTCAAGTAAATCCGAAACGCCGAGGCCTGAAACCCAAACCCTAGGCACCAGACCCTCGGTCCCACACCCTACTGTAAACCCTAACCCAAAGTCCTGATCCTAGACTTTAAAGTCCCAAAGTCCCAACTCTTTGCCCGAAACCCCGAAACCCTAAACCCTACACCCAAACCCAAACGCAATAATTCGACAGGCGGAGCCCGAGCTCTCCGAGGTTCCTCTGGACGAAAACCCAGGGCACCTTCTCGACTGTAGAGGTTTCTGCGGTGGATTTGTTCAGGGTTAGGGTCTTCTGGGTTTGTGTCAGAAAAGTAGAGAATGAACGACAAAAAGGGTCCCCCTGTAGGCTTTGGGCTTGAGCTTTTTGGAGACTTAGTATTTAATCTACAGCTTATATCTTTGGGTTTGGGTTCAGGGTCAGAGATTTTGGATTGAGCCAGGCTGTTGCCTCTTCGGGTTTCAGTGCCGACAGGTCACATAGGATTTGGTGAGTCTTAGTGCACAGTGCAGGTTTCTGGTTTCAAGAAAAGTTTGAACAAGCTTTTCTTGCGATGTTCACGGCACAATGCAAGACTCATTCATGGATTCTCAGGGCTTTCGAAGAGTCTGGCAGGGAGGGGCTTAAGGAATATCAGGGTGCCAAGGCTCGCCAGAGGTATACGTACATGTGAAGCTTTATACTAATGAGTAAATAACTAAGTAAACAAGTACATCATTCGAAAGCAATCATATAAAATCAATAGGCAAATTCGTACATATATATATATATGTACATATACATGCTTGTACGTACACACATTGACATGATTTCCCACTATATATATATATATACGTACACATGATGCAGGGCTGCTGCACCCCCCCTCCCCCCCCACCCCATGGTATCCCCCCCTTGCCTGTCAAGTGGGTAGTCGTCTTGTTTGGCCTTGTTGCTTTCCTCGTCTTCCTGGGTGGTCTTGTTTGGCCTCGTCCCTTCCCCCCCTGTGGAGTGGGGTCTGTGGTCGTTTTGGTTGGCCCGGCCCCGCCTGTGGGGGGCAGTGTGTTCTACAGAGGTATGGTATGGTTGCTGCCACTTGTTAGTAGTACTGACGTCATCATTACGTGCCTTCTCCCCCTCCCCCCCTGTGGGGTGGGGCCTGTGGTCGTTTTGGTTGGCCCCGCTCCGCCTGTGTTGGGCAGTGTGTTCTACAGAGGTAGGGTATGGTTGCTGCCGCTTGTTCGCAGTAATGTCATCGTTACGTGCTCGTTACCATACAAAATATGATGTTGCTCTTTTCTCCTTGCAAACGGTGCCCCTGTCCCTGCTCTGATGCGGTNGGCGGGGGGTGGGGCCCGGGACCCGAGAGCACATATATATATATATATACACACACATACATATACGTATACATATACATACATGCATACATACATGCATACATACATACATACCTGTACATAGACACCTGTGTGTATGTGTATGTGTGTATATATATATATATATATGGTTGCGCTCCGGCAGCCCCCCCCCCTCCCCTCCTCAATGGTATCCCTGTCCCGTCCCTCTCCGTGGATCGGCTTGGGCCTTGAGCTTGCGTGTGGAGTGGTTGTGTTGTTTGTTTTTTAGGCTTTCTTCCACTGTGCATGTGATCATCCCCCTACACATGCCTATATACACATACATAATAAATACACACACTCGCCTACGTACAGAGGGGTTAGCCACAACCTTGCACCATCAAACCGAAACCCCAGACACGAATCTTTGGGATTTCACTAGGCACTCGAGCGGTTCCGCTCCGGCGACACTGGCAATCCCGACTCTGTCTTCGTGGCTTTGCAGGCTGCGGTTGCTTCACTGTTTGGAGTATTGCAGGGCTATTCGCTATTCAATCATGCAGCCGTTTGAAAGTTGTAGTGCTCCGGGTAAAAGGGTTTCAGACTCGGATGTGCGAGACTGTGGCGTTCATGGTTTAGGAGCTGACTTCCACGCCGACCCTTCAAGATTGGATCTCGACTCTAAGACCCCGGCAGCTCTAAATTTAAATCCTCAGGACGTAACCTCGAAACTCCAAGCTTCAATCCCTAAATACTCAACCCTGGCTTCGCTCAAGGTTCGAAACACAAAAGTCCTCAACCCTAAACTATAAGCTCCAAATCGTAACACTGATCTTGGAAGCCCCTGAGCCCCCGAAAGTCGCCGACTCCGAGTCGCACCACCATCGTCATCATCACCAGAGAATACTACACTGATTACCAATCAGCCGTTCTGCTGACGAAACACCTCGAGCAGGTCAACAGGTGTAAGAAAGAACCAGATGTTCTCTGTCTCCTGGCAACCAACCACACTTAAACATACACATACACTAAACTATAGAGCCCTTGTAGAAACCTGTATAGACACCTGCCAAAAAGCCCGCACGAAACACCAAGCCCCGAAGTCGCTGAAAATGAAAAAGGACCGACATCCACAGAGGCGACGCGACCCCACTTTGGTCCGCCCTCCTCTTCGCTGATCGGAGTCTTCAAGCACAAGCTACCTGGCGCTAGGTGTTTGAACTAGGGTTTTCGAGGGTTTCAGATTGAGGGGTGTCATTGGGAGCTTGGACGGATTTAAGCACGTACAAACCCCAAGCCCAGCTGTCTGAAAAGGGGTACCTTATTTTGGGGTCCTTATAATAGTAAGGATCCTATTATTTAGGGTACTATACTAGGGTCCCTATTTAGGTGGCTTCCAGGCAGTTTGGCGGCCTTCAGAGGACAGGTTAGGGAGGAAACCGTGCAGTTGAGGATGCTCACCTTCCGACAACCCACTCATTGCTGCCAGTCCTCCATGTTTGGTACACACGCTCTTTGTATGTCATGCTGACATATGTAAAAAATGTAGAGGTCTCAAGAATTATAGCAAGTGTGTATACACGTATAAACAGATAAATAAATATAACTAAATATATATATATATATATATGTATATGTATATATATATATATATATATATTATATTTACATGTACACATGAATATGTAAAAAAAGCCAAGTCAGCGAATCGACAAACATATGATACTCCGACGGCCCCGAATTGGCACGAACTGACGCACGCAGGGATCGGATTGTACACACCTTTGATACCCCCACCGAAGGCTTGTCAGTGCACCCCGGAAGGCATATCAGTAGATCCCGGAAGGCATATCTGCGAACCCGTGAAATCGTATCACGGCATAGCTCCCTGAACACGTCTTCTCCAGCACTGGTTAAGTTCATTAGTCCTGACTGGGGGGAGCTGGCGAATGTATATTGAACTGACAAGGTATTCATCTGTAAGGCCTTCCAGACTTGGCTTCAATTATTTGGGCATACTGGATGGTAGCCAACCAGTGGGTTGGCATTTTTCCGTCTCACGCCACTACGCTGAACTAAAGTAGCGCTGATTTAGCCGAGATATTGGTAAGCGTAAGCACTGCTACACAGCTAAGCCCATAGACCCGAAGCCTTGAACCCTAAACCTTGAATCTGAGGACAGATGCTACTGAGGCAGCCGTACTATCGGTGAAGGAGGCCTGGGGGCAGGCTGCTCGGCCGGGCGTCTCAGGTTTCAGGGGTTTAGGAGTGCAAATAAGTGTTTAAGGATAAGGGATTAGAGTTGATGTGTTCGGGGGTGGAGGGGTTTAGGGCTTCCGGGCCGGCCAGAGCAGAGAGAGACAGAGAGAGAGGGAGAGAGAGAGAGACACAGACAGAGACAGACAGAAGAGACCGACAGAAAGAGAGAGAGAGAGAGAGAGAAATGGGGAGCACGAGAGCGTGAGAGCGAGCGAACGAGGAAGGGAGGGAAGGAGGGACAGAGAGAGAGGGCCCTGGCTTCTGCATGCTGTCCATGTAAGCCCCCAAATCCAACTAGAGAGTTTGAGCTCCTATGTTGGATGGCTGTGTAGTAGGCTGTGTAGGTCCAGACATTGTTTAAGTTTAGGGTCGGGGATCTTAAAAGATGTCGTTTCGTCTGGTCACCAGCTACGGGTGCGGCCGTGGAGATGTTTGAAGTCGAAGTATCCACTGTTTGAGTCATCCTTCTGGGAGATACTGCGTCTTTGCTTAGCCTGAGTCATTCACTACACCTGGACTCATTTCTCGTGCCAGTTTTCAGAAAGGTGATGATGACTGCGTTTACGAATGATGACAACACGGAGTTCGATTCGCGCATTTCAGGCCGGCTTGAGTTCCGGGAGGTGAAAAGCCATCTCGGTTGGGAGGCAAGGTTTTTCAGGGCTGCTAAACACCGCTTCGAGCAAAGAAGCAGGTAGTTGAAGTGCATGAGTTGGTGTTTTTGCCTACTTGTACTTGTACCCGTACATTAACAGGATGGTGCTGTGACAGGGGCAGGTGCAAGCTGCTCACTAATTGGGCGACTAGTTTTGAGAGATCCCCAATTATGTAGGGTTTGGAAAAAAAGATTGGATTCTGAGGTGCGAGGATCCCGGTTAGACCCTGTTTCTATCCTTCACACCTGAACCAGAAGGCCGAACACAGAAACCCTCCGTGACACCCTCAACCACGAACCCTCGAACGTGCCCAGCTACTGCTGTCCTTGGCGCATGCCTGCTGTAACCAAGGCGAGAGCATGTTGCAGGGGTTTGTTTCGGGTTTTGTGACTTCGGCCGGGGGTGTCTTGCATCATGCCGATGCAATGCACAGGGAGGTGCGTCGGGTTTAGGTTCGGACTCAGATTGTCTCGTGCTGAAGCCCTGCCGCCAGTTGTTGCATTGAGCAAGGTAACAATATTCGTAACAGTCGTGCTACCAGCAATCATGAGATCATCAGTAGTACGAGGAGTATATAAACAGCGACGGCTTGAACACTGACATGAGCAGGTTCCCCTGACCTTTGACCATCGCCGCGCCTTCTGGAGACTTCATTGTCAAGTCGTGGAGTATTCAGGAAACGACGGTGAGATAAAAGGAAACGAGCTGGGTTTCCTCGCGCAGATAAGGTGTGCATGTTGAGCTTTAATGCTTGACATGCCTGCTGAGAAGCCCAATTTCCTAATTGTCACAGAAGCCCCACGTCTGGTGATTGGGAAATGCAAGCCCTAGCTTCTTTATTAGGGACGTTAAGGAGGATTTGTACATCCTTCGTGTTTAGGTCTCGGGGCTTGTAGGTGTGAGGCTTTCAAGATTCCAGCTTTTGGCACCTCATGTCTGAGCCAGCGCAGCAAGACGCAACAGACACTAAGCCCCGGCATCATAAGTTCCAAGTTTCTAAACCCTAAGTTCTTTTAGATAGAAGACACCCACGGATTGCGCAAGTGCGGGACGAGTGCAAGTCAGCAGTCTGATGATAGCCCCAATGAGAGTAATCCTAGCTATCCCCAAATTCCGTATACTTGAATCTGGAGTCTCAGGATTCAACGGACACAAATATGGCGTGCTTGCTGTGAGTGATAGATTTGAAGGTCTCGGGTTAAGGATTTGAAGATCAGCGCACAGGGGTCAGGGTGTGCTTGTTCTTAGCCTTGGCTGCATGCTCGGTCTTAAGGAATGCTTTCGGCTTTTCCGTCATTCAAAATCGCCGACGCCACCGAGAACTTGATTCAACCTCTGATGCGCAACACACATGTCAACCTCCCACGACACCTTGCAGAACCTATCGACGACTTATTGATACCTGACCGTATAAAGCCGGCATGGGGCCAACACCCACCACTGAGTGCACTCCCGCAGGCACATGGCATGCGTGTTGTTTGAATCAGGCTTGTCTTCAAGGAACCCATACTTGTACGTAGAAGCGAGCTTGCGACCATCTGGATCGCAAGCGATTTGATAAGCTTTAGCAGCCCTCAGCCCCCGCACTGCACTCAAAATTGAAAGGCTACAGAGACACCGCAAAATCTCTATGACCCTCCGAAACCCTGACCCAAATAATTCAGATATCACGAGGCCTGGCCCTGGGCCTGCCAACTTCGTGGGGCCCTCGGAGGGTCGCGGGTGTTTGAAGCGTACTGTCGTTGCCTGTTGAAGGTTCTAATGTCTACGGTTGAAAAGGTGTTAAAGGTGGTCGTGATTGGTGGAGACTTTTCCTGAGATCTTCTTGCGAGCAGGTTACTGCGGGGCTTCGCACATGCAACAGGTTTGTGGCTTGTGGTGAACCCTCTAGGCTCTTGTGAGGTTGTTGCTTTTGCTTACCTCAGGCTCCGAATTGCTTCAGATCCATTTCGGAAGCCGGTCCATGGCTTCTTTTAGGATGGTGTTAACTTAGTCAGTGCTCATGTATGCTCTTCGGCATGCATAGATGTATGTGGGTGCATGTATAGCTATACTGTTAGCACGACATATCTACCTACCCACCTATCTATCTATCTGTCCATCCATCGATCAGGCTATCCATCAAAAATACCTATCGATCTATCTACCTGTTTATACATTGAGAATGCGCACCAAGATATACAGGAAACCCATTCTCGAAGTTGATGCCTGAGTTAGCATGCAACACAAACGACCTCTATACGCCTATAGTACTTGAGCGCCATCTGGTCTTTTCCCGGTTAAATCAACTTCTCGCCGTGTACTATCACTGCTGCCGTCGTTTTTTCACACAGAATCCACCTTTTTTTCTCAGTGACAGGGGCCGCCACCCCAATCAGTTCACAGCGCGCGGCTCAGGGTTCGGTGCGGCTTCGTTGGAGCTTGGAGAGCAGTTTTTGTCAGAGGTGGCTCATTTAGGGTCCTTATAGACTAAGCCCTAATCCCAAGACCCGTGTAAGTGTGCCCTAAGTCAGCCCTAAGTACTCAAGAGCCTGCGGCACTTCTGTGTAGACAGTTGGGTTTTGGTTGGGGGCATCAGTATTGGCTTGAAGGTTGAGGTTCGGGTCCAGTTCGGGTTCAGGGTTCACGGTTCGGGGCGGTTGAGGTTGAAGATCCAGGGTTTCGGTGTGAGAGGGCTGGGTAAGAGGAGAACCAAAAACGGGCGCGAGGTGGCAGGCCTTGGATGTGAAGCGTAGGTGTTGACGGCTTACAAGAACTGCAGAAGCCCATGAGGTCCTGAAGCCGGATGGTGGCTTTGCGAGGATTGTTTTCAGGTTGCAGACAGAAGCGCTATCATTGGGCCGATGCATAGCAGACTTAATATTGGCGTGCTGGTAAGCTACTACGACCCTGGCTCTTTAAAACAGGCCAGACTTGAGATCGAAGGCTTCCGAGGTTCGGGTGCCATACCCAAGCCCAAATTTCTGAAACCAAACCCTGAACCCTAGCATGCACCGCCAGCCCAAACATCGAAACCTAACCCTGAAACCTACATCCTAAATCCAACACGCCTACACTCATACAGTCCAATTCCTGAAGCAGTTCGTGACTTTGGTGTTCAGGTGGCATCCAGTACCCGGGCATGGCACCTCCCAGCTTCCCGGTAGCCGGGCCGCCGAATTTCATGGCACGCCCTCCAGCAAGCCGCCTGACAGGGGTTTGCCCTGAGGGGTCTATAAGGTTCTTCGGGATTCTACGGAGTTTTACGGATTTACAGGGTTTGGAGGCTTCTCCTCATGCCTTTCAGCGTTATGTTTGTGTTGGCACCCTTCTAGGCTGTAGTTGAGCTTGGCGGGCGCATTGGGTTCAGTGTTTGGTGTAGTTAGGTAATCAGCATCTTTCAGTCGTTACCTTCCTATAACGATGCTCTGTTCTCTTTCTGTTGTTACGTTGTTTTGTCAGCTTGTTGGCAGCAGAGGCATGTATCAGAGTTTTCCACGCGCAGGGTTCCATGCACGGGCCCGAATACTTATAATGTTGCACAGCCGGGCGGCGAGCGGCGGGGGGAGTCGGGCGACGCATGAGGACCTAATGATGGCTGAAGATAGACTGTTTCTCTTCTTTGCGGTCCCTCAATACCGGGCTTTGGCTTCTAAGATCTGGGCTAATGGTTTTGGGGACTCAGCTTTCATTATATTCCGAACCCGAGTCTTCAGGCTAAAGCCCGTTCAACCAGGGCTCATGCTGAGGCTTTGTACAGGTTTGGGATTTAGGATACAAATTTGTGGGGAATGTAAGGTTTCAGAATACAGGCACTTGGAGGCATTTCTATGTAGGATTCTATAAGGGTGTTGGGTTGATGCAACCGAAACTTCGCAAGTCCAGCTTCCGCTCAAGCAATGCATCTTTCAGTTGCCGAGACCTGCAACGTCTGACCCCGAAACTCCTTCAATGCGTCAGCTAAGACCTGGGCCTTCGTGTTCGCAGTCGTGAGATGTCCAACACCCAAGCATTGCCTCCCTGTGTGTGTGTGTGGAGATCGTGACATCATGAAAGTTAGTTTGTGATCGCGATCAAGGTGACATCATTGCCGTCGCCACGGGTATCATCACTCATCACCATCACTCATCACCATCATCATCACCATCGGCATCATCACCGTCGTCATCATCGTCATCGTCATCATCATCATCATCATCACCATCATCATCGTCATCATCATCGGCATCAACAACCATTGTCATCGTCCTCGTCACCATCATCATCATCATCATCGGCAGCGGCGGCAGCAGCAGGAATAGATACTCTCGCATGGACGGATGATCAAATTCCTGTGCCGCAGTGTGTTGATTCGAGTGCTCTGGCTTTTTGACTGTCCCCCTGCGAGCCTCGCGTGGGTGGAGCCCATGGCACTCCTCGCCGAGGCGGGGCTTTGCTTGCACGGTCTAGCAGGATGGGTGAGCAGAAGGTAGCCACAGATGGGACTATGCAGCACGGTGACTTCGACGGATCCTATGTATATTATATTGGTGTTTCCAAAGAAGACGTGTCGCGTACAAAAGCACCTGTCTCACAACACACGATGTCGTCAGGTATTGATGGAAAGACCGCGAGTGAGACACGAACACAGGACGCAAAGGAGTCACAAAGGAAAGACAAAGCTGAGACAAGAAGACACAGATGCAAGTAGGACACCCAAGAGCACAAAAGTGACAACACACCCCTCCAAAGCAGAAAAGCACCAGAGAAAGAGCGGGTTGTAGAATTGTTGAACCCTCCGTATCTGGTAGTTGGTCAATTTGCTATTCTGGCTCTTCTATGACTCTGGTATATCATGCTCTCGAACCCTTGTCTCTGTACTGCCAAAGCTAAGGGCCACAGAAAAGCTCGCAACAGGGCATAGGTCTGACAACACGGCCAATCGTCTTGGGCCTTAGTTGAAATCCTTTCAGCAGACTTATTCTCCAGGGGGACACAAGGATCTCTTCGATACATGCTTTATAGTGATTCGAAGACGGTTTTGGGAGTGCATTCTTGTTGGAATCCTTCAGGGGCTATGAGGAGATATGGAGCGAGAGCGCATGGAACTTCAGACCCCAAACCCCCAAGCCCAGGGCGCCTAACCCCAATCCTTGGTTTGAGGTTATCAGATGGCTGCAAATATGCGTGGAAGTAGCGGATAACTCTGATCATAAACCCCTCCTGCGACGCTAACTTGGAAGAATAGCCGATCGGAGCAGCTTCCAATCCGGCGCTTTAAAGTTTTCGGGAGTTAAGTATGAACTGTAATTGTGGTTATGGTATGTAACCCCAAGCCTCGAATCGCAAAGCGTTGGGAGCGGGGCACTTGTGAGGCCGTTGCCCTAGGGGCGCCGGCACGGCCTGCGTTGCCAGGATGTAGGCGCGAATCCTTTGGTTCCCGAGCTTGAAAACACAAAATGTTAAAACCCTGAATCCTAAACCGGAAGCACCCCTATTCGTAAAACGCTCTACTGTGTAGAGAAACCCTCTCAACCACGTATGGCAGCCCCAGAAACCCCTTCGAGAGGCTGAGTGCAGGGAATTGGCTTTTGGGATGATGTTGCTCAAGCCAAAGGGACGAGACTCGGAGTTAGTCTGATACATGGGATTGCAGGTCATTGGGGCCGAGCGTGATTGGCGATTTTCGGGCTTCGCTCTGCTAACTTTGGTGTGGTCGGTGGATAGAGGCGGAAGTAGGTCAGGAATCCATTGTTTGCAGGGTTTGGGGTTCAGTGTTTTTTGTGTTCAAGGCCTCGGAGGTCAACGATTTTGGAGAAGCGGTCTGATGTGGGGATGTCTCAGGAATGACAATGCAGAACGTTTAAGAACTTGGGATGAAGGGTTTGTTGCTGGTTCTATAGTTAGGATTCAGGGTTTATGAGCTAGCGTTTACTCTAAACCCTACACCCAAGCCTTCGAGTTTAAGGGCTTGGTCTAAGCCTCCCACCCTTTTGAAGCACCTCTGACACGAACGCCAGCGACTGATGGTTGAGATCATGTACGCCCTTCTCTATGTTTTGTATTTACCCGTCTAGTCACTCTTGGGTTGGTGGTGTAGCGTGCGTTCTTTTTCATCTACCTAAAGGCTTGCATGGTTTCTCTCCTGCGGCAAGGCAAAGATGTACAGTTCATTGGAATTTCCAGGGGGTTTAGTAAATTGGGCTTCGGCAGGGATCGGATCCCAGTGGGAGGTTCCGACCAACTTTCTCAAAAGACCTACTGGTCTGAGAAGGAGCTTGAAACCATTAGTCTGAGCTGTGTTCAACGAAGTTCCAGCCTTCACACCCCAAACCCCGAACTTCAAACCTGTGCAACCTCGCCCCAAAGCACCGAAACTGCAAGCTCGTCAAAGTTGACGAGACTCAAGTTCAAAACCTTTCGATGCACAGACTATCCAACCGGGATCTGCAGGCAGGCCTCAGTACCTGCCCGTGCTGCCCGGGAAGAACCAGGGCAAGGCGTGCACAAGTGCTTCGCGAGTTGAGGGCTACAAGCCTTGATAAGCCCTCATTCCCTGATCATCCCCTCGACCTGGACCTGATTTCTTACCTTCCAAACCTCGTGAGAACTCTCGCATAAAGCCCCTAAGCCAGAAAACACGCCTTCGCTGACCGTAAAGTCCATACGATATACAGACCTCATGCATTGAGAACACTATTCATTGCTACTGGCGCCCAGACAGCTCTAGTCAATGGAACATCTCTCCACCGGGGCTGTAATCTGAATGAGTATTCGAATAGTCCGGGTTCCGATACTGGCTTGTTCAGCGTGTTGTTTCACCGTGGGGTCTTCCGGAATCCGGTTCCGACTATTCCCGGAGAGGCCCACGCAGCCGGCTCGACAATCCGCCCGTCTTGGAAATGACCTCCGTCAGAGACTATAAGGCTTCATTAAGAGCACCTTCAATGTTCTTTGCAGCCCCACACCTTAAATTCTCAGGAAACAGGTACCTTAACCTGTAGAGGTGCATCGGGGTCGGCACTGGCCGCAGTGGCCACCGGAATGGTGGCTGGCGTCGTGGCTCGAAGGCCTTTATCGCATCAAATGGGAGGGGGTCTTAAATTTAGGTGTATGTCTATGTCAGTGTCTTTGAATTTCCCAAACTCCCATATTATACTGCAAAGTTACATGTTGGTCAAGTGTTTGTGTTTGGGGGTAGTCACAAGAAGCTATGGTTAGCATGATGGCTTTTGCGACTCAAGGCTTCTTTCGGCATCATTGTTTTGCGGGCGCAACAGTCATAGTTTCAAGTCGCGTCAAGATGTTGTATGTATGTATGTATGTATGCAAGCACGTATGCATGTACGGATGGATGGATGGATGGATGGACGGACGGACGGACGGAGGGAGGGAGGGATGGATGGATGGATGGATGCATATGCAATTTTGTAGGTGCGGATGTACGTAGGCATGTATGTATGTGTGTATGTGTGTATGTATGTACGTATATGTGTATGTACGTATATGTGTATGTATGTATGCATGTATGCATGTATGTATGTATGTATGTGTATGTATGTATGTGTATGTATGTATGTATGTATGTATGCATAAATATTGATAGTAAGAACAACAACGAAAATGAAGAATAACAGTCTCAGTACTAGTCATGATAGTAAGAGATGAAAACGATAACAACAAAATCGGAAGAATAATAATAACAGTAGTAGCAATAATGATGGCAACAATAGTAAGAAGAATGTATGTGCGTATATGTACATACAAGTATATATGTACAAATACATACGTACATATACATACTACATACATACATACATACAGAGACAGACAGACAGACGGACGGACGGACGGACAGACAGACAGACAGACAGGCAGACATACGCAAACACACACATGCATACATGCATACATGCATACGTGCATACATGCATGCATGCTTACATGCATGCATACATGCATACATGCATATGACATGCATACATGCTTACATATATGTAATTCATGTAGTCGCTAATGGTAGTATCAGTTTCGGGATTCCAGATGTCCGCCCAAGAGAAATTTGCTCCTGCACCCCCCCGCCCGCCAATTTTGGGCCAAGGGCATCCAAGTCAGCACTGTTTCGGGCACGATGGGGCGAGACCCATGTGCTGAAGTATGTGTACCCAATCCTGAGAACACAGCCATAAGCAACGAGCCCTTTTTTAAGTTGAACGAGCCCTGATCATCATCAAGAAAAGAGGTACTGTCATGAGGCCCTAAGAGATACTCCAGAAGATGATGTTCGAAATAGAGACCCAAAGGCAAATTGGCACTTGCTTCTGCTGCGATGAGGATTTCGGCCTAAGGGTCCATGTACCTGTGTAGTATGCATGTTGACCATAAAGGACCTGTCGGGAAATCGTTTCTGGCCAAGTGCAGCTGCGTGGGTACATGCACCCGTAGGGTATGGGCTTATGGGAGTTCCCCCTTTCTGGAGATCCACCCCAAAATCGCGCCTCCTGACAACCCCAACCTGGGGAACATGTGTGTCTTGTGAAGGTCTTGACGATGATTTTTTCAATAGCAGTTGTTGAAGCATAAATTCAGCATCCCAGTTGGTGTCATTTTTTCTAGCTTAGCTCTGAACAACGCTCGCAACACCTAAACCTGGAGCCATGAACCCCTCAAATGCGGCTCTACCAAATCCTGAAGGTTCGATAGTGCAAACATCAACACAGAGCCTTAGGGTCTACGGATGCCCTAAAAGCAGAAACAGGGGCAGCCGCTTCACGCAGAAGAGGCCCTGAGGGTTAGGGTTCTTCGCGTGTTGTGGAATACTAAACACTTAAGTTCAGGCCTGAGCTGGTGAGGAGGGATCGGGGGGTGCTGGCGAAAGTTGATCGAGCTAGTCGCCGTGCATTTTGCCGAATCCAAGGCCCAGCATTTTGGCGATTGTTCGGGATCGAAGCAATTGGGGTGGGATTTGGAATAGCTTTGGTGCTGTACAGAGTTAGATCCGACTTCAGAGGTGTTTGTCTCGCAATTTATAGGCCGTTATAGTGGCCATGAAGGCATGGTAGTAAGCTTTTGTTCAGAAGCCTGTCGGTTGGGTACACCCAGCAAGCAGTAGATGCTTAAACCACATCCCCGAAAGCAGAGGGTGCTTCATGTTACGGATCGCATCAGCTGCCAAGCCGTGGTCAAAACGAGAACCTTCGCTTCTATCCCTAACACCCTGCCCCCTTTGCTCGTGGTCAGATGCGGGTATCCGAAGCCTGTGAGGCATTGCACATAGCCGAGGGCCGACAGATGGCGCATATGCACAAGCTCATTCATGTCTAAGCCTAGCGAATATTGAACCCTAGGTCCGCACAAAGGTGCCATGGCCACGAACAGCCGTAGCGGGATGTAAGAACCGCGGTCATCGCCTTCATATATCCCAACCTTCTTCACTCGTAAAGCCTGTAGTATATCATTGGTCGCATTGCTCGCCCAACCCCAAAGCCTTCAAAACCCCCAAATTGTAGACCCATTTATGGTGGACCACATGATCCTGCTGTCGAAGCAAAGCTGGGTGTGGCTTCCTCTGCCCAGCTGACTTAATACGACTTAATATGGAAGCGGGATCAATTAGCCACAGTATTCCTTAGGGCCCCTTAACAAACCTCAGTCTAATTGTTCAGACCCCTCTGTCACCCGAAAGCCCCAAACCTCTGCAGCCTCAACCTCCTCCAGCTTCGTTATGCAGGGCTTCAGACTCCAAGAGGCTTCGAAAAGCTAGGGATGTAAGGCGTCAGACTCCCAGAAGGTTTGTACACGAACGCGGAAGGTTATCCAGAATGACTTCGACTAAACCCTTCCCGATTGATCCCTGCGACCTAATCCCTGACCCCGGCGGCCGATGCCAAGTGACCTAAACACTGAAACTCAAAACCAAGAAAAGCAACCCCAGGCCCCAAACGAAAAGGCTGCAGGTTCAGCCCTGCAACACACTAACACATTGACAAATAGCCCCTCATTGCCCGATATTTGAGCTGTGCTGCGGCTGCGAGGGCTTCCGCCTCGTGCCAAGCCGTGAAGCTTGCTCCAGGCAGGTTGCACCTGCATGACTGGTGTTTGTTATTGCTAGCGCAATCACGACCTGACGAAGGAAAAGAGTCAGAGGACCTGAGAAAGAGGAGCGAGGCTAAAAAAGGGACGAGAAGATCTAAGGAAGCCGCTCGAAAAGAATCTGGAGTCCAGAGGAATTGAGAATGAGCAGCAAACCGTTCGAAAGGGGACTCGAGAACCTGTCAAAACCACACATACGCTCCGAAAAGACGCCCGAAGCTAGGGTCTGAGAAAAGGAACAAACGTACGACAGGTATTCGACAACCTGAGAAAAAGGATCGAACCGTTTCTCAGGATCTGAGAAAGAGCGGAGCGAACCGCTCGAAGCAAGCTCGAGAACTTGATAAAGAGGAGCGAACCATTCGAAAGGGACTAGAGAATCTTAGAAACATCGAAAAGGGAAAACAGAATTTGAGAAAGAGGGGTTAATCCGCTCGACAGGAATTAAGAGTCCGAGATAAGGAGCGAAGCGTTCGAAAGGGACTGTAGAGAATGTGAGAAAGAGAAGTGAAACGCTCGAAAGGGACGAGAGAATCCGAGAAAGGGGAGCGAACCGCTCGGGAGGGACATATTGGAGAACCTGAGAAAAGAAGCGCGCCGTTCAAAATGCACTAAAAGACTTAGGACAAGCAGCAACCTCTTCGAACCGAACTAGAGTATCTGAGGAAGGGTAGCGAACCGCTTGAAAAATACCATGAGAGAATCTGCATCGGAGGAGGAGGAGGAGCGAACCGCTCGAAAGGGATTGCAGATTGGCGAAAGAGGAGAGCGAACCGTTCAAGGAAAACATACAAGACACTCGCAGAAAAAGCAGCCAGGTTCGAGAATCTGAGTAAGATGAGTCTAAGAGGAGAAGTCCACCGTCTTAACGAGACTCGAGAATCTAAGAAGCGGCAGCGAACCGCTCGAAAGGGACTAGAGAATCTGAGAAACAGGAGCGAAAAATGCGGAAGGGACTAGAGCATCTGAAGGAGAGAAGCAAGCGGTTCGGAACGGAATAAGCAGTCTGAGAAAGAGGAGCTAGCCGATTGAAAAGCACTAGAGGATCTGAGAAAGAGGAGCAACCATTCGAAAGGGATTATACAAAATGTGGAAGGGACTGGAGAATGCAAGGAAGAGGAGCGAAGCGTAATCTGAGAGAAAGAAGCGAGTCGCTCAGGGACTAGAGAGAGAAACAGGGAACGAACCGCGGGCACACCGAGAAAGAGGGACGGAGGTGAAAGAACCGTTCGAAAGGGATAAAGAGTCTGAGAAAGAGAGGAGTAACCGTTCGGAAGGGACTAGAGACTGGGACTAGAGATTCTGAGAAAAGAAGTGCAAAACGTTCCAAAGCAGAGGAGCGAACCGTTCGAAACAGACTAGAGAATATGAGAAAGAGGAGCGAACTGCTCGAAAGGTACCAGAGGGAGTCTGAAAGAGGAGCGAACCGTTCGAAAGGGAGTGGAGAATCGAGCAAACCGCTCGAAAGGAATTACAGAACTTGAGAAAGAGGAGCGAACTGCTCGAAAGGCATGTATAGGAGAACCTGAGACAGAGAAGCGCGCCGTTCGAAAGGGATTTGGGGACTGAGAAAGAGTTTGCAAGAGCAGCGAACCGCTCGAAAAATTGGAGAATCTGAGAAAGAGAAGCGCGTCGCACAAAATGTACGAAAGAATCTGAAGAGGAGTGCACCGCTCGAAAGGGATTGGAGAATCTGGAAAGAAGTGAACGAACCGTTCGAAGGGGTCTACAGAAACTGAAACCGTTCGAAAGGGATTAAGCAGCAAACCGTTCGGCAGGGATTAGAAATTCCGAGGAAGGGATCATAGAATCTGAGAAAGAGGAGCGAAGTGCTGGAAACGTACGAGAGATTCCCAGCAGAAACAGCCAGACTCGGCTCGAGAATCTGCGTAAGATGAGTCAGATGAGTCTACGAGGAGGAGTCAACCATTTTAACGGGACTCAAGAATGCGAGTAACGGCAGCAAGCCGTTCGAAAGGGCCTAGAGAATCTGAGAAACAGGAGCGAACCGTTGGAACGGGACATAGAGAATCTGAAAGATGGAAGCGCCCCGTTCGGAACGGACTGGGGAATCTGAGACCGAGGAACGAAAAAACCGTTCGAAAATAGCTGCAGCAAATGAGAAAAAGGAGCGAAGCTAAATCGATCTGAGAGAGAAAAGCGAGCCGCTCGAAAAGACTGGAAAGCAACTAGAGAATCTGAGAAAGAGGAGCGAACAGCTCTAAAGCGTTCGAGAATCTGACAAATAAGTGCGAACCTTCCGAAATGCGCTCGAGAATTCGAGAAAGTGGGCGCATCGTTCAAAATCTTAGAAAGCGGTGCGAGCCGCCCGAAAGGGGCTGGAGAATCTGAGAAAGAGGAGCCATCCGATTAAAAGGGGCTAGAGGATCTGACAAAGAGGAGCAGCCGTTCCAACGGGATTAGAGAATCTGAGAACTTTAAAGGCGTTCAAGAGATTGAGAACGGGGAGCGGGCCGTTCGAAATGGAATAGAGAATCTGATGAGAAAGCGCAGCAAACCGGTGGAAGGCGCCAGATAATCTGAACCTTTGGAACTTGGTGCACTTCCGGTTGATGCGTTCGAGATGGAGCGATCCGATCAAAAGAGCTAGACAATCTGAGAAAAAGGAGCGAACCGTTCGAAACAGACTAGAGCAGGGTTGAGTGTGGGTTCAGTGTTTCCGGTTCAGAGTTCATGGTAGACGGCCAAGCCTGGAATCATGTGTAATGCCATGCATCCTTCCCCCCCTTTGACACTAAACCGCAAACTTGGCGGGTTCAGGGCTGAAGGGGTTTTGAGCTTTGAGATTTTGATTGATCCCGGGTCGAAGGGCTGAAAACTGTCGGGTCAAAGGGTTACTACAGGGCTATAGGGGTTTTCAGCGTGTGGGTTTTGGGGGTTTGGGGTTCAAGGCTTTGGGATTTATATTATACCTATAGATTATAGGTTTTGTAGCTTGGAGTTACGGCTTAAGATTTTATTGGCGAATTCAGGATGCAAGTGCTTAGGCTGCTTCGAAGGGCTTTCCTAATTCAGTTTGAGCCCCGTCTTGAGCCCAGCAAGCTTTGACCGCTTTGCCTGCGCCTGAACCCTGGACTTCTCCACAGCGCCCATACCACAGTTGAGCCCTTTTATGGTTCCCAGTTAGATCTTCGCCTGACGGGAAGCTGCTGCTGAACGCCCAAAGCTTGAAACTCGGTTTAGGGTTTAAGAGTTTGGGGTTCAGAGTTGGGCTGAAGATTTAAACCTCAAACCCCGAAAGCCGAGCTCCTGCTCTATCACTCACTGAGGAGGGTTTCGGGTTTTGACTGTTGCCTTTGGGGTTTAGCTCCTCAACCTTGAAGCCAAGGACAAGTGGTTTGCACTTGTCGAAAGCAGTTTCACACCATGTTTACCCTCTGGAACGCCACAAACCGCTCCATTCCTGGCTGTACAGACCCATGCCGTGCATTTCACGGATGTGTTTTGCTTTAGGCAAGTACAAGCAGAACAGATAACTTCAATGGCGCCGACAAACCCGGAAATCCCAACTCCCAAAGGCCGAATCGCCCCAATCCGGAAACCCAAACGCCAAACCCCACACCCCACACTGAACCCTCACAATTAACGCCCTGCTTCCCTACATCTTACAATTCCGTATACAGCCTATAGTGCTTCTCATGTAGATCTCCAGGCGCTTGGCCTGCGGAGACCATCACGCACCCATCCGAGGTGGCGCAGCCGCCAGAGGAGTGACGGCGTCTCTCCACATGCTTGCTTCTGAATGGTGTCAGGGGTTTGCTGCCTAGGCGTTCATAGGGCTTTGCGCTTTAAGGGTTTGGGATGAGAGTTCAGGCTAGAGTGCTAGAGGTTTTGAAGTTGGCCTTTAGCAGTTGCCTTGTGTTCTATCTTGGTGCATGGTGTCAGTTGCTTTTAAATTGTTTCAGAACGCCTATGCACGTTCGGCTTCTCGCCAGAATGTGAAGAACACGCGGTTTCGACAGCTTTCCTGGTGAGATCTTAGCAGATGTCGTATTCACCACCGAACCTCGCAGCTGTAACTAGTACCACTGCGCACAGCGAGTAACCTGAAGCGAGCATGGGCAGTCGAGACGTGGGAAGTGAAGGCATCATGAGCTTTGTTGCGCAAGTAGGCAACACGAGAGCGACAATTGCTGCCAAGGCATCACCTGATTTGGAACTATGCAACTTTTCAACAGGATCTACATCCAATGAAGGCTTCGGGGTAGGAGTCGCGCAGCATTAAACATGTGTCCGGAGGATTTGAGCGAGAAGAGGAAGCAAGCCTGGGCACTGCTTTGCACGTTGACAGCTTGGGTGCATGGCAGGCTTCGTCTACGGTATACTGATGTATACTGCAGTCCCCAGGCTTCTTGTTGGATTTTCGCGCCACAAACCCGCTAAAGATCATCGTATTGATCCTTGTACACTGGGCCTTTGGGGTTTCGGCTGTTTGGGATTTGCTTGTTCTGCCTGGGTGGTTGGGCAGATCTCGAGATTCTGAGTTTAAGCTCTTGAAATCCGTGTCGAAACTGTGATCACTTTTCGGGGCCCTTATTGTAGTAACGTGCAATCAGAGGAGCTGTGAAGGAATTCTATAAGCTTGAAGAGTAGCAATTTTCTACTTTGAGGGATGATTCAATTCTGGGTTCAAGGTCTGCGGCTTACGGTTTTTTCCCCGCGTCTTGTCTTGAGCGATGCGTGCTGAAAGATGTGTTGAAAGTCTGAAATCCTGATTAGGTTCAACTGCAGTGTCCACCCTTGCTCCTGTGGACACAAGGGGCCGAAGTTCGGCCGAAGTCCAAGCCCACATAGCGCGAACTCCTTAGTCGCCCCCTATATCACGAAAACACCAAACCCAAAAATTCGCCAATGCCAAAGTTGAAGCCTCTCCATGGTTCAAACCTTCGATCCTCAACACGTAAGGGCGGCAAACTTTGAGCCTACTGTTTGTTTGGGGGACCTGGTTGCGATGGATCTTGTTTCTGTGTTGACATGGTGTGTGGTAAGGTGTGCGCAGTAGCGGCTCCTCAAAAAGTGTTGATGCCATTCCTTGATACTCGGCACTGAGTGTTCTACAAAACCTCTACGCGTGCCATCGAAGCCCCATGTGAAGTAAAGGGTAGCTAGCCCGCGATATCCTCAAAGCGTTCCCACCGCTCCATCGCAAGAGTAGCCGGCCACACTTGAGATACCTAGGACATCAGAACCCTAAACCCGAAACCTATGCCACGGACCCTGAGCCCGGAGCCCAAACATCAAACGCTAAATCTGAAAGGCTAAACGACCAAAAGCCGCTAAGCCCTCAATCCAAAACCTCAAAACTCTAAGCCCTAGACCCATCTAGACCCTTGATTCGCCAGGCGGACCTCCAGGAGAAAGGCGAACAGGCACTGACCCGGCCTTTTCTCTTTGGTCTTCGAGTTAAGCCTTTAGGGGTTGTGGGTTTATCGAGGTACGTGTTCCGCCATATTAATCCATTGAAGGGTCTTTGCAGTGCGGAGTGCTTTGGGGTTCAGGAGTTCTGGGTATACTAGGGGGGCTTTAGGATGTTGCGGTTGGAGTGCGTTTTGGGGGTTTGATCTGGGATTTGGGATTTGTGTGTTTCCAGGGTTTGCGGGTTTTGAGGGTTGTTGGGCGTAGGAATTCTGAGCAGCAGTGGTTATATTATTTGTGTTCGAGGGGTTTGCAGGTTGGTGGGAAGGATTTTTGGTTCGATGGGTTTTGGCTTGCCGTTTGAACCCGGTTTAGGACTCTGGGCTTTAGGTTTCGGGATTCACTCATTGGTTCAGTGGCTAAATAGTTCGCGAACTTGTTCTGGTGTAGGATTCAAACTTGGGGTTTAGGCCGAGGAGCTTTAAGGAACTGCGCGTTTAGGCCTTTAGTGTTTGGGACCTATAGATTCAGTCCTCAGCCCATCCTAAACTGAACCCTACCCTGGGATTGTAAAGGGTGGGGACCGCGGACGCGAGGATTTCCGGCTTTTTGCATCCCGTGGCATTATTGTCTTTTTGGCGGGCACCCCAGCATACGGCAAGGCCGCGCGCGGGTGGACTTGGTGTCCAGGGCGCAGGGGCGTGGGTCGGCTTGGCCAAGCCTTCATCATCCGCGTACGAGTCTCCGATCGGAGCTCCACAACCGTTCATTGGGGATACAAAGAGCCCTTGCAGACTGCAACGAGCTCATTGACACAGCAGACGAGGCCCTTGAGCCTCAGGACGAGGAGATGGATGTGGCCGATTCATTTAACATGGTCGTAACTCGTTCAGCAGTGCTCCCACATGACTCCGGACTGGAGCACCTCAGAGGGTGGTCATGTCACGAAATAGTTGGAATTTTGTAAACATGCCACGTGAAGAGCAGTTCCGATCAGCTCATTTGCAGCGACCCCTATACCAGATGCCAACCTCCAGAGCACTTTAAACCTGACAGTCATGTTTTTTTACGACTGCCATGCTAGTTGTGTTAATCTGTATATTCGTCGAAAACACATAAACCGCTCATCCAAATGCAAATCACCATTTCCCATCACTGTAGGTTCTTGCTTTCCCGTTGGTGCCAATGCCCCGGCACAGGAGCTAGTAGGGTCCGGGCCTAGTTGGTTAGGAAATGTCGAAAAGAAATACAAGTATCCAGCTACCCACACCAGCCACCCCACAACCCGAAACTTTACAGTTAGTGAACGAGATTCAGTTTTCATATGGTTATTCAGTTTCACAGTTTTACAACTCGTAGCGCCCGACGGACTCTTTTTTGAACCATGGGAGGCTCCCCGAAAAGCTCCGAGTTCCAAAAGGACCCTGAACCCCAAACCCGGAACCCTAAACCCTTAGCCCTATAGGCCTATAGACCATATAAACCCTGATAAGCCCTGTAAGCTTTGGTGCAGGGTTCCGGGCGTAAGGGTCCACTGCTTATCTATTGCTACAGTCCAGAAAGAGTTTAGAGTGTAGGGGTTGGGGTTTGGTTGGCGGGTGATTCCCCTAGCCGCGCCTTTTCTTTCGAAATTTCACACTCAGGTAGGGGCCGGGATGTAGGCTGGGTGTTTTTGTGGTTGATGTTTCGCGGTTGCTGGGATGTGGGGCTTCAGTTTTGCATCTTCCGGGCTTTGGGGGTTAAGGTCGGAGAGTTTCGCGACGGGATTTTGGGATTGAGATCGTAGAGGGGTTCTATCAGTGAGCGGGGCGAACTTTGCGACGTCCTGAAAGCTTCAAACTTAAACCCAAGCAGCCACAAAGTTTCAGCAGGTTTTTCCAGCGCCGGAGAACGATCGCTTACTGAGGCTGGATAAACCCTAATCCTTGCCTCCTGTCAAGTAGCTCGATGCCGCAACCCCCAAACCCCCGACACTTCGGGAAGCAAGCCGAGTCCAAAGTCTACAGCCCAAGAATCCGAAACCCGAAACCCCTAGAAGCCCTATAGAAGCTTTATTATGGAGCCACTGTGACCCTTAAAAACCCTAAGGCGAAGCGACCTGACCCCCAGAAGCCTGAAAGGCTTGTGTTGAGCTTTGAGATGTGAGGCAGAGGGCTTTGAACCCTGCCCACTGCCCACGAGTTGTTGTTGGGCTTTAGGGGTTGAGGTGTTTGGGGTAGGGGTCCAGGGGATTAGGTTTCAGGGCTTTCAGGGTGTTGGGCTTTAAGTCGCGACGCTGAACGTCTTTGACGGGGGGTATTGGTAGTAGTTATGCATAATTTAGCAGTCTCGACACCGATGAGGATTTTGGAAACTTGATCCGCCTAATGGTGCCGCGGAACACATTTGGCCCACAGCAACGCTCAGTCAGACATGAAAAGTTGGCTGGGTCCACCCCTGCAATGCCCTACCAGTCGGGTGAGATTGCATGGTTTGAAGGCCTGGTTTGTGTGTGTGTGTCCATGTTCTACGGATGACGAAAACCAAGAGGCGCAAAAAGCCATGAATTCTAAAGCCCAGCCGTTACCTCTTAATCCTCGGACCTCCAGGCGTACTGACAACCCTTTGTTGGCACCCGAAATCTTGCCACAATGCGAAGCCTCGCGGTCAAGAGCCCGTGACAGTTGAAGCCTAAGCCCCGAATTGAATCGCAACCGGATCCGGATCCCTCAGCGCTGAATCTCTTTGTATTTGCGCCCTCCCATTGACGCCGCGAACGCAGGCGGGGACTTGAGTCCGGGGCTGTGAGGGCTTGGGGCTGCAGGTTTCAAAGCTTGTACAAGGGCTTCAGGAGCGTTGGGTGTTACGGTTTTCTCTCTGCGTCTAGGGCTCAGGATGTATAGGGCTGTGGGATTGGAGTTTTGGGCTTGACTAGATCTTTGTTAGAGGTTAGGGTGCAACTAGACGACTCAATTATTCTCTTACATTGACTACCCATGATCATTCAAGGCCCCTGTTCAACGGATAGCTTGGGTACTGCGGGCTCACCTTAATCGCATCTGAAATTCCTCGCGTTCGCTTGGGATAGAGGCTCCGCTCTAAGCCCCAACCTGGATTCTGGGTGTTACTTGGAGGGTCGGGGGACTTAGTAACTAGTTATTTTAGGGACTTCTAAGTACCATAAAGTACTTTTACGTCTACTTATTACCTACTTACTAAGTCCCCCGACCCTCCAAGTAATGGCTCAAAGACTCTCGGGTCTGAGGTTCAGGCCGCAGGATTCGTCAGTGTTCAGGCTTTTCTTTGCTTGGTTCGGGGATGAGGGTCTTTTAAAGCGGGTCTTAGGGGTCGTTTGGGGTTCGGGGCTGTAGGCTTTGAGGTTTTGAGTCGGCGGGGTTTACACTGACGGCTTTCAGCACGGAGGCCGGGCGTTTTTCCTTTCCACTGAATTTTCGGCGGAGTTTAAGCAAGTTGCGCATGCGAGCTTGGACAGGATTAGGGCATGGTGTACGTGGGCGTAGTTTGACGATGTAACGTAATTGTGAGTCCATGCGCAAGCAAATCTTTCGTGATAGAGACCCCACCTGCCTAGCAGGATTCGGAGTTTTGCCATCAATGCACCACAGTTGTAGACCGCCAGATTTCTGAATCAATCAAGGTCCCAAATGATGGTTTTGAAAGGGTTGCTCGGTGTTAACAATCTGTGGGTTGCTATAACCATCAATCCAAGAGCCCTTAACCCTGAACCCTCACACCTCAAAGTCCGACACCGCTACTTAAACCCTACCCCGGAAATCTTAAACCCTGAACCCCACGCCCAAAGCCCGAATCCATTCAATCTGCATCGTTGTGCACATAGAACTTGAGTTCCCAAACAACTCTTCCCGGAAGACTCCAAGACCAAAGCCCCAAGCCCAAGCTCGGGAACCCTATACACCCTAAAACATCTCTGAACCCACACCTCCAACCTTAATTCCTTAATCCTCAGAAGCCCCCCATTCCACTTCCCACGGTAGGTGCCGAAGTTCTGCAGCGCAGATGCTGCGGGCCACTTGGTCAGCGTTTGGGGCTGTAGGGTTTGGGGCGGATCAGGTTTAGGGTTCATAAGGTACATGTTTACGGGTCATAAGGTTTTGTATTAATTTCCGAGGTTTAGGGATTTAGAGGTCAGGGGTTCAGGGTTTGGGGCTGTGGCTGTAAGGGTTCTGCAAGGTCTATGTTGATGACCTACCGAAGCGCGGACATGCTGCTTAACAAGATGAGGAAACCGGGCCCCTAGAGCGGAAAGCAAAGAAGCTAAGCTAAGGATTTAGGATGCTCAGGCTGTGCAGCCGTTTAGTATGTGTTTTTCTTTGTTGGAGGGGGTGGGGGTGAGGTAGGGGGTGGAGGGACCGGAAGCCTTCCAACCTTGCTTCGCAATTCTCATAATAAGTTACGAATGCTGGAATCTGAGCCTTTAAGCAGTACGACACTCACTTCGGGGTGTGCATGTGATGGATCATGTCCGGGTGATCTATGCACCTCTCAAACCGTTGGGTGAGTTGGAATATGAAAACTATTGGCGAACTTCAGAGGTTCCGTGGGGTTGCGAAGGAGTTTCCACTTCACTCCACTGCTCGCCGAAATTCTACGAAGTTTCGATGTACGCGGCGGACCTTAGCATCACGAAGACACGTGAAAAACACTATGCAGAACATTCTTAGGCACTGCATAAGAGATTGCGTAAATTATTTAAATTGAAACGACATATCAACAGCCTGAAGCCCAAATCCTCCAAGAATCTCTCAACCCTGGACCCCGCTGTATCTGTCTCCCTCCCTGTGGCCTTGGGGTATTTCGATTTGGTGTCCAACAGGGTGTGAGCTACGGAAGGACCAGAAATCAGGGCTTAGGATTTAGATTTAGGGTTCGGTTTCAAATCCCGACTCTCTCACGCCCAGAACCAAATTTCAGAAATTCAATGCCAAAGACGTCTTGAACAAAGGACCTTATTGTAATTAGACTGGGCTTTCGCGGTATAGAACAGTGATAGTAAAACTACATAATTGCCATCTTTGGCGATTGTTACTCATTGTAAAGACCTCGAAAGTGTCGCATCGCGAGGTTCGGTTATGGCCAATGCTCCTGGGGCTGTGTGCCGGGCTCAGCTGGAATTGAATGATATACACCTGTGGTCCGAAGGCTTCTTGAGTTGCGGCTCCTTCATGCGGGTTTAGGGTTCATCTGACTTGAGCGTTGGGTTTCAACGCTTCGGGTGAAGGCCAAAAAAAGTCTTTCCGGTTGAGGTGGTCTGAGAGTTTAGGGTTTATTTGTGACTCCCACACCTCGTTAGCTCACTGCCAACGTCGATCTCTAAGCGGTCTCGAGCCGCCGTAAAACGAGCTTTTGCTTCTCCTGCATGCAACAATTGAGCCCCGACACAGGGCAAGGTGATATAGTCATAATAGCCTCCTCCTTCTCCAAAGATAAACCCGAAAGACGACAGTGCATTCCCTGCGCTCGGCAGTCAGACCTCAACCCTAAAGCCCACGCCCCAAACCCTAAACCCCATAAGAGCGAACTTTGTCCCCAGGTGCCGGTATGAAGGAGCTCGCAGACTACGTCATAAAGAATGCGCCTGCCGGGTCCGACCGGGGGGTCCGGTGCTGTTTCCGACACAGTACAGGGTCCTTTTTAATGCTTCGGCAGTAAGAGTTTAGGGTTGAGGGAACCGTTGCTTTTCTTCGTTGATTCGGGTTTCGGGTGGCTTTGGGTGTCGTAAGTCGCCAACCTTTCATTAGCCCGAACCTTGTACACTCTCTGTGCAGATGCTTCTGCATGTGGTGGATGGGCCCTCGCACGCAATCCTGAAGTTGGTAGAGTGTCGAATGTTTTCGTTGTTTGCTTGTCATCGGCAGAACTTTCTTCTTCGTCACGTCGGTCAAGGTTGTTGGCTCCTGCTGAGGCACCCTGAACCCTAAACACCAACTTCTCAACCCGAACCTCGCAGCTCCCCAATCCCAAAGCCGAAACACTACACAGTCACTAAAGTCACTAAACCCTGAACCTTTTCAGCCGCAGACCATCACCCTTCAAGAGCCAGCAGCAGGGACATCGATGCAGCGTTGGAGAAGTTTGTCCAGTATAGCTGGCTCCTAAGCGCACCTACAGGGTAAAGGTATGGGGTGTAGGGGTTTCAGTTTGAGGGATTTTGTTCATGTTCCCTTTGGCTGGTAGGCGGTTTGGGGTTTGGGTTCGCTTTAGTCTTCAGTGTTCAGGGTGTAGAGTTTAAGGACGCAGGGTTGGGGTTTATTGGTTACGGCCTTTTGTTGCTGTAGGTTAAGGGCTTAGGATTCGAATCGATCTTTGAGGCCGTCGGCCCGGAGCCCGAAGGCCCAAGGCCTCTGAAGCTGCATCATCATCATCTTAAACCCTAAACCCTAAACCCTCTGAACATCATCATCATCATCAGTACCAGTGCCGCTACACCTATGTAGCCATTCAACTATAGTCTTGTGACCGCCATTGTCATCCTTGACATTAGTGTTACAGTGCCCGCATCACTGCGCATTGCCGGGGGTTATCTCTTGTGATGGTTATGAGCGTGTGTATTGCTATTTTATTTCATTCCTTCGCATGTCCAGGATCACACGATGTTGCTGAATATTGACGTTGTTTCCCACAGCAACTCATACTCTGAAACTACACTATACCGTAAAAAGTGGTCGGGGTTGTTGCTACCGTCATGACTGATACCCTTGTTTCTTGGGGCTTGTATTGTTCGTAGTAGGAACAGTACCAGTAGGTGCAGTAGCAGCAGCAACGGCAGCAGTGGCAGTGGCAGAAGTAGGTGTGTTTGGTTTAAGTAATCAGCGCTGAGGGGCTCTTCGGTGATTAAGCTTAGGGTTTAAGCGCTTTGGGGTTTAGTAAGTGGTGCATGTGTTCGGGGCTGCAGCAGCAGCTAGAGAGACTTGCCGAGATCTTGCCTCCTAGTGCCTATCTCAAGCCTGAGCCTCCAAATAGCAGATATCATGCAGACCTGAACTTCATGCCAGGACAGCGTGAAGCACACAGTAGTAAGGCTCAGAGTGTGGTGTGTAGGTGTTCAGGTTTAGATAGCTCGTTCCTGCTCACACTAACGGTTGTCCCCAGGATCCGACCGCAATTCCGAGAAGAGTGCACTCAGAGATGTGGACGCAAACCGAAACCCTCAGGCTAATGAATACTGAACCCTAAACCAATTCCACTGCTGCACTCCAAGCCCTATCAACCCTCGGCCTTAACCCTGAACTAAAGGCTCTCGACTGCTTAGGTGAGAAGAAGCGGCTGGGACTTCACCTCGGTCGAGCGAAAGGCGGAGTTTGCTGAGTTCGCGAAGTCGTTGTGTCGAAGCAAACTGACTAGCACAAAGATGAGTTTTCACCATATCACCATCGTCGAATCGTGGGCACAAGCACAACCATCGTGTTGAACAGTTTGGTCTTAATTCTATGCCAGGGATCCTGAATGTATTTCTCGACGTGGTTCTTGCAAGTCTCAGACTGAAGCCCTAAAGTGTTATGAAAGCTCCGAAAAGTGTACGTCTGGCCTGTAGACATGCCTCCAACTAGCAGCACGCTGTTACGTGCACTGGCATTGAGCATTCACGCATACATGCATGTTTGCATACATGCATCTGAGTGTAGACGCGCACGCATGGTACCTACCTACATACCTACCGACCTACATACATTGATACATATACATACATACATGCATACATAAAGTATATATACATACATACATGCATGCCTACGTACGTACATACATACATACATAAAGTATATACATACATGCATACCTACGTACGTACGTACATACATACGTACATATATACATACCACCCAGACAATCCAACGCCGCCCTGAGGACATCAATGCATACAGATGAAATGGTCTGTATATGAACGCTGTCGTATGTGCGTATAGCGCCTTCATATCCTCAGATGACTATAGACGAATNACCCAGACAATCCAACGCCGCCCTGAGGACATCAATGCATACAGATGAAATGGTCTGTATATGAACGCTGTCGTATGTGCGTATAGCGCCTTCATATCCTCAGATGACTATAGACGAATGTGCATACATAGAGATGTTGGCAACATCAAACCTACAGGAAAAACAAGGAATAATCAGTTTTTCGTGCCATCATGGTAAAGTTTTCCTGGTCATGTCTTGTTTGCGTCAGGAACATGGCTTGCATAGCATGCTTCGGTACCACGCAGTGAANCTACAGGAAAAACAAGGAATAATCAGTTTTTCGTGCCATCATGGTAAAGTTTTCCTGGTCATGTCTTGTTTGCGTCAGGAACATGGCTTGCATAGCATGCTTCGGTACCACGCAGTGAATTAGTTATGCTATATAGAAATGAAAACATCAAGTTGATGCCTAGAGGGCACGTGTGTTTGATTTAGAACTGTTTGCGAGTCATGGTGCCCATGATTCTGTTCGCAGCGTGCTGCGTTGCGCCTGCAACCTGGTCCGTTGGCGTTTAAATTTGTTTTCTTGCGGGATGGCTCTTCTGGTCCTCAGCGCAGCATGCTGCGTTGGATCTGCAACCTGGTCTATTTGCGTTCATATGTGCCTTTCTAGACCCCGGCATCGATCCCCAAAACGCAATATGCTGCGTTTATGCTGCGCAGAAGTTAGCAAAGAATCAAGCACGAAATTGTAACATGTATGAAGACAAAAAATGCTTTGCGTTTGTTTGTTTGTTTGTTTGCATGTTTGATGTGATCCGAAGCGTGCTGCGTTGGGCGTGCAACCTGGTCCGTGTGCGTGTATAGGTGTTTTCCTTAACATTGCTTTTCTGCGCAGCGTGCTGCGTTGGGCATGCAACCTGGTCCGTTTGCGTTTATAAGTGTTGTCCTCAACATTGCTTCCCCGCGCAGCGTGCTGCGTTGGGCGTGCAACCTGGTCCGTTTGCGTTTATAGGTGTTTTCATTATTAACATTGCTTCTCTGCGCAGCGTGCTGCGTTGGGCGTGCAACCTGGTCCGTTTGCGTTTACACGTGCCTTTCTAAACCTCTGCATAATCACATTTAGCAGTATGCTGCATTTATGCTGTTGCAGAAGTTATCTATAGCTAGAAGCAGAAATGAAATATTAATGTGTTTCAAAACCAAAAAAATGCGTTTTTTGTGTTCTTATCCCGCAGCGTGCTGCGTTGGGCGTGCAACCTGGTACGTTTGCGCTTCTAGGTGTTTTCCTTATAACATTGCTTTTCTGCGCAGCCTGCTGCGTTGGGCGTGCAACCTGGTCCGTTTGCGTTTATAGGTGTTTTGCTCGACATTGCTTCTCTGCGGTCGCACGACGCAACCCGCACGTTGGACCAGGCAAACGCAAATATGGTGTTTTGCTCGACATTGCTTCTCTGCGCAGCGTGCTGCGTTGGGCGTGCAACCTGGTCCGTTTGCGTCTATAGGTGTTTTCCTTAACATTGCTTCTCTTCGCGGCGTGCTGCGTTGGGCGTGCAACCTGGTCCGTTTGCGTTTATAGGTGTTTTGCTCGACATTGCTTCTCTGCGCAGCGTGCTGCGTTGGGCGTGCAACCTGGTCCGTTTGCGTTTATAGGTGTTTTGCTCGACATTGCTTCTCTGCGCAGCGTGCTGCGTTGGGCGTGCAACCTGGTCCGTTTGCGTTTATAGGTGTTTTCCTTAACATTGCTTCTCTTCGCGGCGTGCTGCGTTGGGCGTGCAACCTGGTCCGTTTGCGTTTATAAGTGTTGTGCTTAACATTGTTTCTCTGCGCAGCGTGCTGCGTTGGGCGTGCAACCTGGCCCGTTTGCGCGTTTACACGTGCCTTTTAAACCTCTGCATAATCCCACACATGCAGTATGCTGCGAATGCTGTTGCAGAAGTTAGTTAAGAAACAGAATGAAATAGTAATGTGTTTCAAAACCACTAAAATTGCGTTTTTTGCTTTCTAATCCCGCAACGTGCTGCGTTGGGCGTGCAACCTGGTCCGTTTGCGTTTATAGGTGTTTTCCTTATGGCTTCCGCGCACATGTTCTGCGTTGGACGTCGAACCTGCCGTTTGCGTTTATAGGTTTTTTTNAATTGCTTCTCTCAGCAGTATGCTGCGTTGAGTGTGCAACGTGGTCCGTTTGCATTTATATGTGGGTAGTTGTCAAAATTATGGTCCCTTAATTTTGGGGTACCCTAAATAATAGGTGCCGTATTATAATAGGGACCCAAAAAGGGACCATAATTTTGACAACCACCCATGTGTGTCTTCCACGGTGGATGCGCGCCGTGTTGCGTTGGTGGACGTATAGCCAATTGTCTCGCAAAACTTGTNTTATAATAGGGACCCAAAAAGGGACCATAATTTTGACAACCACCCATGTGTGTCTTCCACGGTGGATGCGCGCCGTGTTGCGTTGGTGGACGTATAGCCAATTGTCTCGCAAAACTTGTGCCCGAAAATGGAACGAAACGGCCATGACAGAACCTTGTTGCGAACAGAAGCGACGTGACGTGGCACCTTGTGTGCCAGAACAAAATCATTCCGAGTTGCCTGCTTGAGCCAAATTCAAANGCTGCGTTGGGCGTGCAACCTGGTCCGTTTGCGTTTATAGGTGTTTTCCTTATGGCTTCCGCGCACATGTTCTGCGTTGGACGTCGAACCTGCCGTTTGCGTTTATAGGTTTTTTTTAATTGCTTCTCTCAGCAGTATGCTGCGTTGAGTGTGCAACGTGGTCCGTTTGCATTTATATGTGGGTAGTTGTCAAAATTATGGTCCCTTAATTTTGGGGTACCCTAAATAATAGGTGCNAAGGGACCATAATTTTGACAACCACCCATGTGTGTCTTCCACGGTGGATGCGCGCCGTGTTGCGTTGGTGGACGTATAGCCAATTGTCTCGCAAAACTTGTACCCGAAAATGGAACGAAACGGCCATGACAGAACCTTGTTGCGAACAGAAGCGACGTGACGTGGCACCTTGTGTGCCAGAACAAAATCATTCCGAGTTGCCTGCTTGAGCCAAATTCAAANCGGCCATGACAGAACCTTGTTGCGAACAGAAGCGACGTGACGTGGCACCTTGTGTGCCAGAACAAAATCATTCCGAGTTGCCTGCTTGAGCCAAATTCAAACATCTTGAGCCACACACTACAGAAACTTATCGAGGGCTTTAGGGTCTTTTGGTTTCTTGTTGTTTGCAGACATGAGCTGCAAAGCTTATTTGTGATTTTGATTCTTAAAACGCTTGAGCCACACATAGCAATGAAAGCAGTCGACATTGAAGGGTGCAGGAGGCAATTTTCAGAACTTCAGGCCCGCATTCGGTGTTTGAGGGTGTAAGCTTCGGGTGTGGACGTTACGGTGCAACGAAATATCGAAATCAAGGTAGGGTTTAAGCTTTGGGGCCGACCTCGTGTAGGAATCTCATATGTAAGAATGCTGTCATCAAGAGCCTTGATACGAATCAGCCAAAATGTCTCACTTCTTGGCTTTGAGCAGAATCTGGGGCAAGAACAAAACGGCCCAGGGATATATACTATAGAAGCTTTGAATGAGGAAATCTTCGTGCATTGCTCAATATGCAGCTCCATGCCTGTCTTCATCAAGTTCGGGCTTCAAGTTCATCCTTAAACCCTACAACCTAGAACCCTAAACCCGAGAACATTGTAACTTCATCCTTAAGCTCAACACCCGCAAACCCGGTTCCGCATCTTTGCAAGCTCAAAAGGCTTTAAGTATAGTACAATTGAAATTGATCCACATACAACTGGTATTTAGAATTATTTTCTCAAAGTCTTTCGAGCTTTGCAACTATGCAAAACCTTGCCCTCCCGGTTCACGAGCAGCAACTTGTCCGCCATCGGTCGACGACGTCAGCATCGCGAAATGTCGGGNGTTTCCGAATTAGGCTCAGGGTAGCCGGTGTGGAATACAGGGCTAGGGGTTTCATACCGAACATAGCAACAACTCATAAATCAGATATGCTAGTAGCCTCAATCACGTATTTGACTTATAAGTGAAGGCAGTCGCGAAGTATATGCTGAGGAACCTTGAACCCCTTGGAGTGCCCTGGCACACCTGCGCTGGCCGAAGGTTAGACTGCACTAGAGGCAAATTGGGAATTGCGCCGCATTCGCTCAACGAAAAGCGCAAGCACTAGTATGTACCGTTCGTATACACGGTGGGTCATGGTCTTTCCATGGCATTTACACGCGATCAGCTTGATCTTTCCTAAGAAACTCTCTTCGTCAAAGTTTTGAAATACTCGCGGGTTTATCTTCAGTTCACGAATGCTGTGAGCTGTGTGCCACAAGCAATGGCACTTGGGTCGAAGGTTGAAGAACAGAAGATTCTTGTGCCATGCGTCGCAAGCAAGCCATTGATAACAATCAAGGAATAAAAACAAACACCGCGAAGCCTCAAGGGCATCGTCATCGTTGAAAAGAAGGTCTGTCGAATCCATCAGTTCGATGGTGCGCTGCAAGGCCCAACAGAGAGTCGCCAANAAGCGGGCGGTCAGGTAGTTTCTCAGCAACACGCTGAGTCTCGCGACACAGCCACCATAACATGTTCTTCACATTCGCTGCCTTGAAACGACTTCCAAGCTCAGCATAGCCGTCTCCATCCAGGTGTGTGTTGGCAAGTGTAAAGCCGGGCTTGCAGATGTGAATCCTAAGCATTTCATTGGGCTCAGGATTGGACTTGCAAGGGAAACGGTTTAGGGTTTAGGGTTTNCCGTCTCCATCCAGGTGTGTGTTGGCAAGTGTAAAGCCGGGCTTGCAGATGTGAATCCTAAGCATTTCATTGGGCTCAGGATTGGACTTGCAAGGGAAACGGTTTAGGGTTTAGGGTTTAGGGTTTGCCGTAGAGTGGCGCATAAGCGGAAGTATCTTGCGACAGTGTAATTTCGAGTGCGTCGTCTTTTGACGATTGGCCGTTGGAGCCTGATTGTGGATGGCTCTTTCTTTTAACTCTCCCACCCCACGCCGTCTAAGGCGGCCAGACCACCCAAACCTATTCCTTTTAGGGTTTAGCACTTAAACTCATTCCAAGCTTCAAGAGCCAGGGTTTTGCTTTAATGGGGACCAGTACTGGTGCCGAGGAGAACCTGCTCCGATACCGGGCCTGACGTGGGTGCTACCGCCCCCATGGCTGTGGAGAGGCGGGCAAGCGTATTGGGNCAATCAAGGAATAAAAACAAACACCGCGAAGCCTCAAGGGCATCGTCATCGTTGAAAAGAAGGTCTGTCGAATCCATCAGTTCGATGGTGCGCTGCAAGGCCCAACAGAGAGTCGCCAACACCTGAAGCGGGCGGTCAGGTAGTTTCTCAGCAACACGCTGAGTCTCGCGACACAGCCACCATAACATGTTCTTCACATTCGCTGCCTTGAAACGACTTCCAAGCTCAGCATAGCCGTCNCCGTCTCCATCCAGGTGTGTGTTGGCAAGTGTAAAGCCGGGCTTGCAGATGTGAATCCTAAGCATTTCATTGGGCTCAGGATTGGACTTGCAAGGGAAACGGTTTAGGGTTTAGGGTTTGCCGTAGAGTGGCGCATAAGCGGAAGTATCTTGCGACAGTGTAATTTCGAGTGCGTCGTCTTTTGATGATTGGCCGTTGGAGCCTGATTGTGGATGGCTCTTTCTTTTAACTCTCCCACCCCACGCCGTCTAAGGCGGCCAGACCACCCAAACCTATTCCTTTTAGGGTTTAGCACTTAAACTCATNGGCCGTTGGAGCCTGATTGTGGATGGCTCTTTCTTTTAACTCTCCCACCCCACGCCGTCTAAGGCGGCCAGACCACCCAAACCTATTCCTTTTAGGGTTTAGCACTTAAACTCATTCCAGGCTTCAGGGGCCAGGGTTTTGCTTTAATGGGGACCAGTACTGGTGCCGAGGAGAACCTGCTCCGATACCGGGCCTGACGTGGGTGCTACCGCCCCCATGGCTGTGGAGAGGCGGGCAAGNGCCAGGGTTTTGCTTTAATGGGGACCAGTACTGGTGCCGAGGAGAACCTGCTCCGATACCGGGCCTGACGTGGGTGCTACCGCCCCCATGGCTGTGGAGAGGCGGGCAAGCGTATTGGGTCGCTCTGCGCCATCGAGGTCGAGGGGCTTCAGCGCCGCCCACCCACAGTAGGTGGGCGGCCTATGCCTTGAGTTTAGGGTTTAGGGTTTAGGGAGTTGCTCATGGTTTTTGGCTTGCAGGTTCATGGGGGCCTCGGGACCACGGTTTTAAGCAATTGCAGCTTTACTTGGTAGGGTTAAGGGGTGTCTAGTTTACATAGAACTGTAGTGTACTGGCTTTTGATCTAAGCCAGTCACCCATGGCGCTGACAATCCGACCGCATCTGCTCCCATACTCCTTTGAGTTGCTCTTCTGCAGTGCTGCCGTAGATATCATAGACACCGGCCAATAGCAGCATCCCCAAAGCACTTGCCATCACATCTTTCCCCAGACCCAGATAAACGTTGTGCATGATATCTAAGGAAACCGTTTCGATCCGATAGCCAGGCACGCAAGACCATGGTGGAGCATGGTCAAACTTCAAGAACTGCTCGTGGTTCAGCCTTGTGTAGAAGTAAGGGGCATCGGCCTGGAGGTTGCGAAAATCCATTCCCGGGTTGTTTTTCTTGGCAGGCTTCTCTGCAAGGCAGCTTTCGCACAGCCTTGATGGTTTCCAGAGTTATAGAACAGGAGTTTGAGTGGACCCAAAGAAAAGCGGTTACTGCTAGTTCTACCATCAAGAAAGAACAATCCAAACCGGGGCTCCGTGTACATGAATACCAATTTCTGAATTCGTTGACTTCCTTTCTAGCTTTGAGATCCGCCTTCATACTGAAGTACATGGCCCTCAGTTTTGCTGGTATAAATGTAAAAACTTGAACCCCAGATGTATACTTTTCGTAACGATGAAAGCACAACATATATTCTAAAATTGTCAATGCAGGTTCTTTCGGCCTTGACACAGAGGTTTATCAGCCATAGCTGCTCGGTGGGAGCCTTCTGGAAAAGCCTCGCCTTGGAACCCCGTCCGAGGCCCGATGCCTCGCAGAGCGCACTCCATGCTCCAGGCCACCAGCTTAGCGACTCTTCTGTTCACGGCAGACTTAACCTTCATGGGCCGATGTATTTAGTAAGATCCCCAAACCTAAACCACAAACCCTAAAACTAAAACCTAAACTAAAGCAAGCTCTGGGGCACAGCTACACTGCAAGAACTTCTAAACAGCTGGAGGGTGCAACGTTAGCCGTATGGGGTTTGGAAACCTCCTTGTCCATATCTCGCTCTGCGAAGATTGCAATTGGAAACTTGTACAACAGCACGTCCGAGATCATGCCATTTCCTGCGAAAACAGAAGACATGCTGTAAACGAAGAACTCGTCGTCTCTGTAAAACTCGGCTCCATCAACATGAAAGTTCAAGCCGATCAAGCTCTTGAGATCTGCAGCTGAACAGGCCTCCCAAGCAGGATGCGTTCGCCACGGCTCCAGCTGTTTAATACGACCCCAAAACTCGCTGATGGCTTCACCACTTCGATTGCCCATAACAACTGTCTCGAAAACAGCCGATTGACAAGAAAGCGCATGAAGGACTTCGTGAGGCAAAAGGCAGGACACCATCACGTTGCTGAGGTTCTTGGAGTTATTAACCTTGCATAAGTGCAGGGGCTCAGGAGCAGGAGAAGCGGGAGTAGGAGTNAGCGCATGAAGGACTTCGTGAGGCAAAAGGCAGGACACCATCACGTTGCTGAGGTTCTTGGAGTTATTAACCTTGCATAAGTGCAGGGGCTCAGGAGCAGGAGAAGCGGGAGTAGGAGTGGCAGTAGGAGTAGGAGTAGGAGTAAGAGTAGGAGTAGGAGTAGTAGCAGGAAACAAAAGCACAATTAGTAGCAGCAGTAGTAGTGGTAGTAGTAGTAGTAGGTGGGTAGTACTAGGGGAGGCGGAGTACTGACACCATCAATACCGCCACAAACACGGTCTAGCAGCAGCAGCAGCAGCAGCAGTTCGACTAGTGTTAGTGCCTATAGCCTATAGCAGTCGCAGCAGTACCCACTAGCACAACCACCAATACTTGACAACAACACCAACAACAAAAACAACACCTACTCTTACTAGCAGCGCTGCGTTGTCAGCGTGGTGGTGGTGGTGGTGATGGTGGTGGTGATGGTGGTGGTGGGTGTGGTGTCTATCTCCTGCTCATTGCAACAATGAGTGTTATTCGTTCTCGTTGTATTTGCCGTAATACCGGACAAGGAACTTTCAAATCAAAGCTGAGCTTGTACGGCTCTAGCTCGAAACCATACAAGCCCTTCAACCAACGGTTCCAGTCGCGTTCAACATTTCCTGTATGGCCTCCCCCCAGCGACCCGAGCGCTTTCAAAGCTGGTATGATAGCACCCATGCTCCCAGCTTCCTCTGCCATGAAGGCAGCTATTTCTTGAGCACCAGAAACATGTAGAGCCCCTCGCCCAACCTTCTCGATAAGACTCTCCACCGTGTTGCTCGCGGGCATGACTTCCAGTCGTGCCCGCTTCCGGCTGCTTGAGACGTCAGTGCCAGAAGATGGCGATGTTGACGAGCCTGGCGCCAGAGGGGTGGTAGCATTTAGGTTTAAATTAGGGTCGAGGGCCGAGGGTCGCAGGTTTGGAAGTTACGGGTTGTTCCCGACCAAGAAACCTCAGTTGAAGTTGCGTCTGAGTCTATTCGCAGACCCGTGGGGATCCCACAGTCGCAGGTTTTTGCATCCGAACAAACAACATTCCGACACTCTTCTTCCTACATCTAGTTTTGTTACTCGACCATTAGTATATAAGGACCCTAGGAGAAATACACCCGGTATCTTAGTAACCATTGAGATAAATTACGTTGGAAAGTACTAGTCACTACACNTTCTTCCTACATCTAGTTTTGTTACTCGACCATTAGTATATAAGGACCCTAGGAGAAATACACCCGGTATCTTAGTAACCATTGAGATAAATTACGTTGGAAAGTACTAGTCACTACACAGTAAGCAAGAACACGATGGCTCACACACTTGGTTACAGACTTCAAGGTTCAGAGTGATTCGTGGGTTTGCATCGCAGTAGACAGGGAACACCAGGCAATACTTCGTATGA
>BGNK01002684.1:0-35356 GCA_003297005.1 Symbiodinium sp. clade A Y106
TCCACGCGTGAGGCCTATTGATTTCAATAGGCCTATTGAATTCAATAGGCCTCACCGGTGGATACTCGGGATGCATCGGGACTGCCCTCATTGCCCGAAACACGTGTGCAAGCATGTACTCTGGTATCCGTTGCATTGTAGTTCTGCAGTAAGGTTCCTCAAGTGTAGGATGTCCCCGTAGGGCTCTAAGGTATTAGAAATCAACACCACTGGAATGTGCCAGTATNTCCTCAAGTGTAGGATGTCCCCGTAGGGCTCTAAGGTATTAGAAATCAACACCACTGGAATGTGCCAGTATTTTATAGGCAGTGCATAATATATGGCCATATACGAGAGAAGCCGACAACCCTAGTGCAATGTGTTTGATTACGGGAATATCTTTCTGGCTCGGGGAAATACAGGGTTTCTGCGCCTAAAACACATATGCATAGTGAATTAGTTCTCAACCATGTAGTAAGGGCCGCAATTACTGCTTAGTTGACTACATATAATTACAGAAGCATGACCGCTTGACTTTGCATCAGATCAAGTATACAGTGTCATACNAATTACTGCTTAGTTGACTACATATAATTACAGAAGCATGACCGCTTGACTTTGCATCAGATCAAGTATACAGTGTCATACGGTGTCGCCACTTATATAGACGAATGCTGACCCGATGCGCAGATGTAAATATGTGCATAACAGGCACATTCCAGATAGCATTGCATGTACCCATGGAGTCTTAACACCTTATACAGAAAATATCTAAAACCAAATGCTTTTTACAAATCTACCTACGTTTGTAGTCTTAGTATTGATGTTTTGCCTAGTTTGCATAAAATGCGTATCGGATTCCTTGTGTTTTGATTGACTCGGGGTGCAAAGTCTTTGTTGCATACTTTGGTGCCTATTGCAGGTTGCTGCAATACTATATAAGCATGCACGCACGCATACACAAGTAGTAGCAACCGCAACACACGGCCGTCGAATTGAACTCTTATATAATTGATTACATATGTTGCTCACATTTTCGTAAGATATAATATATAAGATAGCTTTAAAATGTTAAAGTTAAGGGCTGCGGGCCCAATATTTTTATTCTAGCAGGGGGGGTAGTCCAGAGTTTTGACAGATCCAAAGCAGAGAAATCCATANAGATATAATATATAAGATAGCTTTAAAATGTTAAAGTTAAGGGCTGCGGGCCCAATATTTTTATTCTAGCAGGGGGGGTAGTCCAGAGTTTTGACAGATCCAAAGCAGAGAAATCCATACGCCTTTGCAGGGGTCCATGAACCTACAAAAAGGCTTCTGTGGGGATGTTATAAGGGTTCCATCAGAGTTCTTTATAAGATGTATCAGGATTCTATCCTAGATTTAGAAGGCCTCTATAGAGATCTACAAGGGTTCCACTAACGATTTTTAAGGCTTTTATAAGATACCTATAAAGTGTATACTTTGGATATACCAAGGGATACGCCCACCTTTCCAATCTTTGATCTTTGAAGAAAGGTGGTAGCATATATGGCACCCCGCTCAAAGACCAAGGTTCCTTTATAATTTATAATCCTGCATACAACAACTCCTANTTTGATCTTTGAAGAAAGGTGGTAGCATATATGGCACCCCGCTCAAAGACCAAGGTTCCTTTATAATTTATAATCCTGCATACAACAACTCCTAGAGTATGTATGGCCTTTGGGGATTTGTACCAATCCCAATCCCCTCCGCACCTTCGCATTAACCAAGCATTCGCCTCTAATCGGCCGGGATGCGTCGCAGCCCGGGCAATGGGCCAACTTCGATTATTACCACCAAAAAAGCCCANTCTAATCGGCCGGGATGCGTCGCAGCCCGGGCAATGGGCCAACTTCGATTATTACCACCAAAAAAGCCCAAAAAGGGTAGATAACCCGGGTGGCCATGCTCCGCACCGTGGCCCGCCAAGCGGACCATTTGGTCTAACCCTCTTCTCCCCCCCAAAATTGGTGGATAACCGGGGGGGGGTAGCATATATATATAGATATATGTGCTCAGAGCAAAGAAAAGATTCTGTATGGTACACCAGATAGGAGAGGAGAATGGAGAAGACCTTCTGTGGCTAAGCCCCTGGAGTGCTTGACTTGAGAATCCAAAGCCCGTACTGCAAAGCACCACAAACCCACAGGGCCGTGGGATGTTAACATGCGCGGTATTGGCTGCGGGCTGATGACCGGCGGCCGGAGAGTTAGTGCTTCGGCAGTGTTCTCCTGGTTGTTGTTTGGATCAACGCCCATTCCATATTAAAACGTACCTTAGCTCATGCTCAACAAACACCCCAAACCCAAACTTTGCCACACCAGGTCTCCGGCCCGAAGCATTCCACACAGCCGTCGCGTGCTCGGATGAATTCCTGGCACGAAGACGGGGCATGGATAAGTTTCAAGAGTTGGAGCTCTTTCCACAAAGCAGGGCCAAGCATAAGCTTGACAATCGGCCACTATAATCAACAAGGCCAACAAAAACAACTACAGATCTTTGAAACTCCGGCACCCATCAATACTGTAACCGGAGATCGAAACAATCAGGAATCCCAAACATTTTCGAGTGCCTCTTTCGCATCCGCCATCTGGCCGTTGTAGAACAGGAAGGACTCAGCACAGCAAGTAGTGGTATGCAGCAGTAGCAGGCAGGGGTATGCAACAACGCCACACCCCTGAAGTGGCTGAATGTGGCTGCTGCTCCTCCTCCTTCTGCTGCTTCTGCCACTGATCTTCTACTGACACCACAACGACGATGACTAGCTGTTGCGGCAGTTGTCATAATGACGATGATGTTGTTGTTGATTTGCCCGATGATGACGAAGAGGGAGAGCCTGATGGTGGTGATGACCATGACTGGCAATGACTCATGATGACGGATGACGTTGTCGATCATGATTGTGCTACTCATCATCATCATCACCACCATCATCATCAACATCATTATGCATGATGGCCTTCATAGTCACAATGGTCATCATGATCATCATTGTGTCTGTGTCGGGAATGTTAAGGATGCTGATGACCACCGCCTGTCAGTAGGCGATAGAAAACGAACCCGGGGTTAATGTGGGTGCAATGAAACAGCTCACCACCGGAGCAGCTTTCTGCATTCTTGATGGAAACCGCGCTTCCTCCTACCAGCTTAATCTAGAAATCCAAGCCGGCGAATCCTCAGCCTGCGGCCCTGAACCCTCGACGTGACATGGCAGAGTTTCAGCTTCGGACTGCCAAGTTGTACATAGAGTCCAGCGTGTACGGGTGCGTTGCGCCAAGCCTGAGACTTGCACGGTCTATGGCATACTGGGGTGTGTCATTCTTTCCGTGATTATCACTGTTATGATTGCTCTTCCTACTCTTGCTTGCTTCTGTTACTACGGCGTTCCCCGACTGGGGCGTACCCCGATGACCAATCTTAGGGCCCCAAGGATGGGTTTTTCGTGTCCGGTTTCTTTGCAGGGTTTCATGTTCATCGCTTCCATGTAAAAGCCACTGAAAGCCACTTACCATTTGGGGTTTAGTGTTGCTCACCCGGGAGTTGTTCCAAAGGCCTGACTAAGTCCCCTTCAGACACCCCATCTTGAAATGCAGAAACACGCATCAAGGCGGCGTTTTGCGCTTGCTGCACGGCGTTCGATTGAGGGACGGCCCACAATAATCCCTGTGCCAACAAGCCTCAAAGCTTAAGCTCCGGTTGCGCCAAAGAGCTGCTTGAGTCGCCCGTCTCGGGCCCAACGATACAGCTGAAGAGCCTCACAGCGAAGAAAAATGGAAGGTTCTCAACATTCAGGGTCCAGGGACCGGCCTCCATCCCAGACAACTTTTACTCTGCTTTACCAGGGCAATGAAATCAAAGCAGAGAAAGATGCACCCACCAGGGCATCTCACAGCACAACATCGCTCAAGCAGTGGGGTGTGCAACATGTCATGAGACTATGCCTCGTCTTTTTGCCCGATGTTATCCAGGTACACCTCGGCAAGAATGTGGCGGCCACCGTTGAGCATACAGTTTGAAATCTACACCAGACTAAATGCGTTTACATGCGGCAGTGCAAGACTTGCTGCAAGACAGAGTTGCAATCCAACTTATTATGCAAGAGCTAGTCGTTAGAACCCCTGCAGTCCTGTTCTTCCTGGAGTGTTGGTACAGTGTCGTTCCCCAACCTAACTGTGAAAGCAGATCTGAGCCTACCGGGATTCTGGCTGCCAGGTTGTTCGCAGTGCGCAGCGTGTTCAGGTGCTGCTCGCCATAGGCTTGTTTGGAGCCTCCGAGTTTGTCAGCACTGGCGGCTTCTGAAAACCGACAGGTCTGAAACCGCTCAGCACACTTGGCTCAGAAGCGATCACAAGACGATTGAGAATTGAACCACGACAGAGTAAGAAAACCAAACCCCCGAAAGTGTTAGTTTTTTGAAAACTCTGTCTCCGGCAGCGGCCAGCCGGACTGTCAACAAATATTACAGTGACTGAGCCGAGCACAGTCAAACCCGATCATGATCGAACCAGCTGGAGTCTATCTGAATAATGACCTTTCAAGCTCAAGCTGGTGTCAATTTTCGCTGCTCTGCAGCAGATGAAAGCTAACCTCAGAACCAATAGCCAAAACCACACACTCCGCTGCCTTCCAACGCTCGCTGCAGCAGCTCACCGGCTTCGGCGGTGGCCGGGCGCAGCTCCTGGCCGGCGGGAGGCGGGAGCCGAGGGGTTTTATAGATGGCGAAGCAGTGAAGATCATTTCGGCAGCGATGCCGCGGAGCCAAAGTCGGGAAGAGCCAGGATACTCACATCATGAAATGATGGTGACATGATAACCAGATGGCGAGACTGCGAATGATGAAGGTGAATAAGTTGCTGGTCACGATGGCCATGACCTTATTGATGACCAAGGTCAAGGGGTTGTGCCATTGATGACAGCTGAAAATACCGGCAGCAGCAGTAGCAATAGTGGAGCTGGGTTCGCTCCTTACGGGCTGCTGCTGCTACTGTTGCCACTGCGACTACTGCTACTACATCTATTAATACTAATACTGCTCATGATGTGGTAGTCATAGTGGTAGTGGTAGCGATTGTGGTAGGTGTGGCGGCAGCACTGGTGATTTTTTCGCAGCAGCAGCAGTGGCGGGGGCAGTAGTCATCGTCGATATCGCGGTACTAAAGCAATAGCAGTAACCGTGGCGGTGCAGCGAACCCCCTGCAAAACACTAGTTTCTTAGACCCAAAATCCCAGACCAAACGACCTCGAGCTGTAGCCAAAATCCCAGACCAAACGACCTCGAGCTGTAGAGCCAATTCAGTGGCTGCATGGATGGCCTGGCCAGTGCTGTTGTTCTGGTTTTGGAGGTTTGGGGCGCTCGAGGGCTTTCCGGATCCACGACACTGTTCCCAAAAGCTTCAAGCAAAGCAGCCGGCCTGCTTGCTGGAGTAGCCAAACTGAGCTTCCACGTCTGACAGGCATTTCCGCGCCTGAGATGCGCAGTCCAAGGACGGAGAAAGTCACCGGGAGCAGCTCCGAAGCAGAACAATAGCAGCTGCTACTACTACCACTGCTGCTGGTGCTACTGCTACAACAGAAACAACTAAGACAACAACAACCACCACCACAACCACAACGACAACGACCACGACAACAGCCACGACCACGACGACGACAACAACTACAACTACCACCACTACTACTCCTACGCCTACTCCGACTCCTACCTGCTACCGCTGCTGCTACTGCTACTGCTTCCGCTACTCCTACTCCAACTAATACTCCTTGTCCTACCCCTCCTACACCTTCTCCTACTTCTACTACTACCACTACTACTGCTGCTACTGCTGCTGCTGCTGCTGCTACTGCTGGTACTGCTGGTTTGGTGTGATCACTCGCCTGTGACACGGCATCTTCAGCTTCGGCTGGCAGCCTGGCTGGTCTGGGGGGCGTTCAGGGTGTAGAATTCAAAGAAATGAGAGTTGATGGCTTTGAGCCTGCAGGTTGTAGGGTCGTGGATTTTGGGTTTCGGGTTTGGGCCGGGGAAGTGTGAGTGATGCATCGAGTCGAGGGCTTGAGGAGCTCCTTCTGGGATCCAAGTGCTAAAATTTCTAAGGCTCAGTGGTTTGAGAGGTTGAGGCATTTAGGTCTTGCGCAACCAACCCCTACTCGAGATCTGAACCCTCATATCCCGAACCCCTTCCCTACTGGATTCATGAAGGAATGAAGCCGTTGAATAATCCGACAACAGAGGAGGCAGTCTACCTGTCGTGGTCAATGCCCACATCACGCCAAAGCTTGCAAATCATGCCCGTGAGTCTTTGGCTTCGGTGTTGACCTGATGTACGGAAGAGACATCACATGAAAGAGCTTCAGACAAGTGGAGATATCCTGCAAAGGAGGAAACATGATATTTCTGACTTTCCTAAGACTGCACTGTGGCAGCGAAGGTCGTGCAGGCGGAGGGAGTCCCTGCAACTTCTGCCACAGTAAGGGCCTAGAAGTTGCCAGTGCCCAGCCCCGGATTTGGTAAGCGTAGCTAGGGGGTAGTAGTGCTAGCAGCAATCAGTGAGTAGGAGCTGCAAATAGCTCCCGCAGTCGCACAAAAATAGTAGTAGTCGTCGTGGTCGTGGTGGTCGTGGTGGTCGTGGTGGTCGTGGTGGTGGTGCCAGTCATAGCAGCCGCGGCAGCACCAGCAGTAGCAATTAGAACTTTCGTCCAAATGACGACCTCAATCATATAGTAAACAAGCACCGCAGCAATCCATCTCAAGTCATGTCACGAAAATCTTCACCTTTGTCTCTGCATCCCTTCCAGTGATCTTCGCGACCAAGGCCCCGGCCCGGAAGTGGGCGTAGGGGAGCGTACCGGCACGGGCGTAGCATCGCGGGAGCCACTGCAAGGCGAGACTGAGGCTTTGGGCTCTGAAAGAGTGTCTGATACTACGCAGTACGCTAAGTCGGGGTTGGGATAAAGCTCTGATTTGAAGCCGTGCACAGGGTAGACTTTGGCCTTGGAGGGCTCAGGCTTTGGACTTAGGGTTTAGAGCCGATGCCCCAGGGTCTAGGCTTTATAGTTTTGCTCAGCTGCAAGCTCTTGCGTCCAAGCGGGATACCTGCGCCCGCAAAATGCTGTCAACAATGCTACGAGCTGTATTCCGAGTATGCATCAACATACAGGACGTCTGTAGACAGGGAACTGGATGCTCTGTGTGCTTGCCAGTGGAAGGGAAAGTACAGGCAACGCGGGATGAGATCGAAGCACGCGGGGAACCGAAAGTCTACACCGTCCACGCCCACAGTTGTACAATAGGACTTCCATTGCGTCAAGTCTTCTGGGGAAAGCCACACCGCGCTTTCTAAACACTCGACACCGAGCAAGTTTATTTCAAGCAAACCTGAGCTCTCAAGGTCTCGGAGAAGGGTCTGCCTTCGGAAGGGTGGCGATAGTGACTTCGAGGTCGGCTTGAAAGGCACAACACCAGGCGTGCGTGGAGTGCGCTGACCTGTGGGGGAGGGCATCCAGTGGCCTTCTTTGCTGAGATTCCTGAGTGGCTGAAGAACATTGGGTTACTCATCGCAGCTGCAAGGTGGTCATTTTCAAGCGGACTTACAAGTCATGCGGAGCTGGAGCTTTAGGATATATTGAGTTGAATTTCCAACGTCCCATATGTGAAAACCGACGCACCAGACAAAGTCCTGCATGATGCATCGTCCAAGCATCCCGACCAAACAATTTCGAAATAGGGGCGTCAGGCTACGAGTGCTAGCAGCCACCCTGAAAATCTTCGGCAGAAGATGATGCTGTAATATTTCGTATGCGGGAAGTAGGGAAAGTTTTCAACATTCTGGCATCGACTCTCTAATGGTAGAGTTGTTCTTAAAGGTGCTGTTCAACTTCTATTGTTGTGCTCGGATGCCCTTTTGCATCAGCCAGGTCAGCGCTGTGGCTAAGTTCAGGGTTTAGCGTTTCGGCCGCACCTGCTACAAAGAAAGCTGTCCTGTCCTCAACGTACCCTAAGAACCAAATCCTGCCAGCTCAGTCTTCCAGACCCGTGGTTGAGCCCCCTGCCGTGTACTGGCGTGCTGGACCCGGGGCTGCGCCGCGTCTGGAACAACCTGACTGCGCCAGGCTAGGAAGAACCACAGATTCGCTGTACTGGTAAAACTCAGCATTTGGGAGAGGAGCTCAACATGTTCAATGGCCCGTTCGCCTAATCTCGTGAAAGTGAAATACCTGCATAGAAGCCAGGGGCATGAATTTCAGGCCTTAAGCTGGGTTGATTCCCTTCTGTTCCACACCAGCAACTTGGCAAGTTGTTCAACGACGGATCGCCTCAACAAGGCCTCACAAGTTGAGCCTGCATGTCCCCAATACCCCAACCGCTGCAATCCATGCTGCATCGTGGAATTACCTAGGGTCTGATAAGAACTGTTTCTGCCAAGCTTCCGTGGAAGGTCAGGTTTAAGTGACAGGAAAAAGATTTCCGTCAAGACAATTCCGTAGAGCTAAGAAACTTTGTGCGCTCCCGATTGAAAGGGTGTTTGCTGCTGACTGCACGCTCCAACAAGCCCGAAGATTACGCAGGAAGCCAAATCGTAGCACGAATGAGGGGAATACAGTAAGGCTTCTATTTCGCACAGAGCGTTCCCACACGAAATGCTCGCAGGGGGTTGGAGGCTGCAGCTTGTCGAGCTCAAGATCTAGATTCACAACATGGCTCGTCTGCCAAGTTGCCCAGGGGAGGCTTGACCGCCACCCACGGGCGGCTCAAGGTTCGTGGGCACGCGCATCTGGCAATTGAGTGCTCATGGAAACTCTGCTGGGCCTTGGGGCATCAACATGAGTCGGATAGCAATGATCATAATGCACTGATCGCTTATAACACTAGTCAATCAGAAAGAGTCTCAGACAGACAGACAGACAGACAGACTGACAGGTAGACACATATATTTTTCATACATATATACATACATATATATATATATATATATATGGTGCCCCCATAAAAGCTTAGATTTCACACACATGCACACATGCATACATACACACATACACACATGCACGCTTACATGCTACATGCTTACATGCTTACATCCATACATACATACACCATTGCCATTGCCATTGCCATGCCATTCTCATACCATACCACACCATGCCATACCATACCATACGAGACACACACATATATATATATATATTGCTATCATATTGCACATGTCTGTATGTACAAACATAAACTGCCTTCCAGGCCTTCAATACAGCAACAGCAAAATGGCACAAAAACTCGAGTGCCACTACTGCCACTCTCAAGCCCAAAAACCCTCACTCGAGGTTTCAAGGCTTACCAGCACCTGCCTTGACGATCTCTGGAGGCCCGGTCACCAGGACCTGGGTGGCCGCCAGGCGGCCGTGCTCGTTGTCAGCATTGGCCTTGGTGTAACGGCGGTGATCTTGGCGGCAATGCATCGCAGTAACAGCTTCAGAAAGCAACAGAAGAGCAGCAGCAGAAGCAATGATGGCAGCAACGGTATTCGGGATGCTGCCCGTCGACATCGTCGTTGGAGCAATCGCAGCATCGATTGCGTTAATGCTAGTAGTTGGCAATGAATAGTGGGTAGAAGGTATCGCGCAGGCCGTATGCAGGCCCGCAGGTAAGCAGCCAGGCAGGCAAGTAAGTACGTATGGTAGTAGCAGTGATGGCATCAGAGGCAGCAGCAACAGCAGAAGCAGCTATCGTCGTCATCGTGGTCGTCATCATAACAGCAGTAACGGTGACAGCCGTTGTCTTGCCGTCATTCAACAAGGACTGGGAGACTAATGGCAAGGAACCACCTCGCAGGACTCGAAATCGGAAGCCGGTAACTACCCAGGGCACCCAGGGCCCACACCAGCGAGGATGTCAGGGTTCCGAGGCCGTCGATCAGGTCCTTGAGGGCCTCGACACTTGGCTTCGAATTCCCACAACAGCATGCATAACATGTGTGAAGGGTAAGACCCGTTTTCGATCCTTCAAAGTAGGCTCTGCCAGTAGCTGCCTTTAAAACCTGACTTTTCGCAAAGAGGAGAAGCTGCGTTCAGGGAGGTAGACTAAAGATTGCAAACATCACCGGAACGAGTGTTACGCTGTTTCCTGTGCATCTACATCTTTCTTACTTCCAACGTTGAGTTTTCTGTTCTAGGGGTCAGAGACTACGGCTTCTTCTTCTTCCCCTCGAGCCTCGAGCAGCTTACTTGCAACATGGAACGTTGTGCTCAAGCGTTGCGGAGTATCTTCTGCCTGCTGCATGTTGCAATCCACATCTATCCAGACTCTCGATTGCTGCTTGTCTTCTTGCCTCAGATCTCCTCCAGTGTCCTCAAACACCGCGTAAACATGCATTTTTGCCTATTTTCTTCTGAGGTTGAGAAGAAAACAATGCAGAAGTGGATCTGTTTGCATCTCTTCCGATCCTGTCCCTTGCCCCAATACCCCGCAAGCCATCAAGGAGAAACAGAAGTCTAACTAAACCAACACAGACCAAAATCCCAAACACCAAAACTCAAGAACCCAGAAATCCTAAAATCTTTAGGCACCTTACAAACAGGTTTGAACCCAACAAACCCTGATTTGGGGCCTTGGTAGCTTCGTCTGTCTCTTCACGGGCTGCTAGCATTTGAGCGCGGACAGATGCTGCCTGCAGATACCGGAGGTTTAGGGTTTAGGGTTTAGACAGGGGAGGATGTTTTTGGATTTGGGAGCAGCGCCATTGATCTGGGAAACTGGCTGCATGCTAGGTGGGTACTGTGTGCGGTAAAAACTTCTGCAAGATCCGGCAAGGCTTGCGTAGTCGGAGCATGACGGCGGCTGACAGTATTAGAATCCGGTTTGCGGGTGGGTTGTTCTGTAGTTGGGTAGGATTACAATGGGATCTTTATTACTGCACCAACTATTGTGGTGCTTCAAGCCATTTGCCAAACCCACGCTATGCCCTTGCTTGATTGAAACACACAGGACTCCGCTTGAAATTCTACTTAGAGTGGCATGTGAGCTATTAACAGTAAAGGGTTTCGGGAGTGTTTGGTGATCCAGTGGCTAGAGTTCAAATCCTGGACCTAGGCTGCAGGGCTTGTGCCGTACAGTGACGGTCTTGCAGCCTGTCGACTGAAGTTCTTGTAGCTCCCCAGAATACAGGAACACAGCCCTTAAACAGCTACGAAAAAGCACGATACGAAGCGGTACCATCATGGTTGCTTTCACTTTGGGTTTGTCAGAAATGCCAGTGTCCTTTTAATGATATCCTTGTTTGCACCATCGCCCCGACAAGAGGAAGACGCAACTTCAAGCCCCCCGGGTCTCCTCAAGGCTCAGTCGCTGGTGCTCTCCCTTCAACGCGTTGTTCTCCTCCCTCTGGTGGAATATCTGCGAGCGGCAGAAAATACGCAGAATGCCCCTGGTCCTAAAAAAGAGCCAGGAGAAACAGTATAATGAGAATAGTGGCAAAAGATGTTCCAGCAGGGGCAGAAGGGTTGCAGTAGTAGTAAGAGTCGGCAGTAGTAGTTGCAGTGAGTAGCCGGAGCAGGAGCCGGAGCAGGAGCAGCGACAGGAGCAGCGGCAGTAGCACAGTAGCGCAGTAGCACAGTAGTAGTTGTAGTAGTAGTAGTCGTCGTCGTCGCGGCGGCGGCAGTAGCAGTAGCAGTAGCAGTGGCAGTGGCAGTGGCAGTGGCAGTGGCAGTGGCAGTGGCAGTGGCAGTGGCAGTGNGGCGGCAGTCGTGGCAGCTGCTGCTGCTGCTGCTGCTGCAGCAGTCGTCGTCGTCACAGCAGTCATTTGAACGACAGCAACCATAGTGACCGTCTAAGAGTAGAAGTAACTCCGATGAAGGCTCTTGACAGGTTGATGGGGCACTGACTTTCGAACTCTCTGTGACCTTCGGAGGTTGAAACTTCCGGTCGAGGTTGCCTAGTGAGAGCCCCATCCACCCCCCAGCTAACTCAGAATCCTGAGGAACTTCAAAAGGTGCCAAAACCAGAGCCTGCACATCAAGGTGCAGCTTCTCCTGGCACGACACATCTTCTGTTCGCTTTTTGAGGTGTCACGGGCTCTCTGAGGTAGTGGCTTCAGGCTCGAAGAGTGTCGGGCTGCGAGAGCTGGGAACGGACACTCGGTAGCAGCCTTGGAGGTAAAAGGAAACACAGCACCTTCACAAAAGTTCTCCACCATCAAAATCACCCCTCCCCCCACACGGACTGGAACCCTAGATTTGCTGCTTCGGACATTGCTACTGCCCAGGGCCAGCAACTATTTCTCCCGACTTTCTCCTCGTAGTGATCGTGGGGAGTAACTACTCCTACGGTGTTGCTATTTCCATGACTCCGACTTCTTGCTATCATTCACCGCATTCTCGTCAATGCTCATACTGATGTTCTTACTCTTATCTCTGTGCACGGGAAGGCCTCCCGCGCAGACTCCAGTTCCATGGAAGCACGCTTCAGCTCCACCTTCGAAGAGCTCTGGGCTTTACGACTTAGGGTTTGGGGCGGTCCTACGGGGCTGTGGGGCTGGGGCTCCGGCTTCCGATTCTACATTTAATGAGGCGACAATGACCATAACCACAAGGTAGCACAAAACGAGGACGAGGAGGCCGGACAGAACGAAAGGAACCTGCCGCGAGCTCCGGACCATTTTAAGAGTGACTCAATCCAACAGGTTCGGAAGCTCCAAAGCCCGCAAGGTTTGAACCCCGAAGCCTTTCACAGTGCACTGAAACCAGCTCGCCTCGGAAGAAGCCAAGTGACCCTCGATGCTTGTTTCTTTACACTCACGACTGCAAATACTTGTGAGTAGTATGCCTAAAGGAACGCCGGGTGCAATGCTTCTTGCACTTCTTCACTAAGTCTGTAAGCTTCCGTGCCTCGACAATCTGCAGCTCTTGTGCTTCAGAGTTCACCTGTCCCATGCGCGAATGACTGCAGAAAGAGCTTGAAAGCTTGTACCCTCCTTGCAAGATGGAAGCTGACAATCTCGCGACTGCAGACCTACAGTACCTGCAAATCAACCCCTGCATAAAGAACTCCAGCAGCAGGCAAGTACGATTGATGCGATTGCGGCGTTACCCCAATCTGCGGGGCAAGAGTGCCCTCGACCGAAGCATCCACAGTCCAACTCACTCTCATGCCAAGAAATCATCTCAAACAATGGCAGCAAACTACCGAATGTCGTTCTTAGTCCTTGATCGGAGGCGTGTCGGCTGATACTGCTTGCCGCGGGGGCCCACCTTTGCCTTCAAACGGTCCCTTGCCGCGCACACCTGGCCGGGCATATGGGAGACATCGGCAGCTTTTTTGGGTCTCTTCTGCTGTGAAAGAGCTGCGTCAACTGCCGGGTCGGAAAGAAGGAAGGAAGCATCTGCCAGTGCGGGCTGGGCTTGGCAGTGGCGGCAGGGCAGTTTGGACTTCGTGCTTTAACGGTTACGGGCGCAGGCTGCGCGCGCTCGAAGATAGCTGAACGACCAGCAGAGCATTCCTCCATGGTACAAGCAGCAAGATTGACACTTCCTAAAGGAAAGGGTCATCTCTCGCCAGGCTGCCAGAACAACAATCACACACATAGATACATGGCAACGAACATGTGAAGAGGATGACCCACTGACTATAGTAGGAAGAAGAGCAGGTAGCAAAATAAAGACAATGCTTGACCATTCGCGTAATGAACACCATAATGCTGGTAACTGCTGATTAGAACAGTGATGCAACCAACCCACAATCACAACTCATCAGTCGCCTTCATGAGCTCAGCAACGATACTACTATTACTACAAGTAGGAGCTAAAGGCGTTTAAACTTGAGGCTGTGTATCGGTATGTCTTGAACCGAAAAATATCTGTAACAGTTTGGGCAGAGCTGCATGCAACGGTGAAACAGTGAATTCCTCTTACTACGAGAGCCAGCTCGGCATGCTGCAGTCTCGGAGAAGATGATTGGAGTTTCCGCTGCCCATGCCGTGGTGTCCATACATGTGACTTCAAGAAGTTACAAGATGCAACCGCACTTCAAGCATCCCATTCTTGCCCTGACACATCGAAACCCTACACTTAAACCTGTGAAAGCCCAGAGTCCCAGAGGCTGCGGGGCACCTCCTCGAGCTGCAGCTTAGCTTGCTGGACCTGCGACTCGAGAGAAGCCTGGCGACGAAGCCCAAAGCTTTGCCTTATACTACGTCACCACGTGCGCACGCAACTGATTGCAAGGGTCATACATGCTAGAACAATGGAGCACCCCGACAAAATACTACGGTTCAATGAATGTCAGGAGGATCCACCCTGAGCGTTGGTTTCGGCTATATGCATATTGTAATTAAACCTCCAAGTGGGGACCATCTGCAGCGCTTGCCTGGTTTTGCTTTCCTTCTTTCACCTCGTCGGAGCTGAGAGACACGTCGGGTCTTCCTACAAGGGGCGTAGGCATAGAAACCGGGTTGCGCGGTCAGGCATGTCTGTAATCACTCCTGTGTTTCATGGAATCCACGCATACACACAGCTTTGAATGGTATGGCACAAGTGGACAGCGGCATGCAATATCATGCCTCAGGAGCTCCTGTTCCTGTCTGGCATGACCTAATGTGTTTGGTCTCCAGGTGTGACGTGGTTCAGCACGCGGGCCTGCTGGCAAATTTCGTCGATCTCAGCCAGGAGAGTCACACGTTGAGCCTGTAGCAACACAACATAAAGCACCCCACCTAAATCCTGAATCTCCGAACCCGATCGGGCATACCCACAGATTAACCCCAAAGAACCCGTCTTCCAAACGCGGCATTGGAGAGGTTTCGTGTTTCGGATTCAGGACTCAAGCGAAATCTTTACTTCGTTGTGGAGGCAGCTCTTCTCCAAAGCCATTTCTACTTTGGCCATGACGAGAATTCAGCCTTTCCACGCCCCCCCGCCCCACTCCCTCTGCACAGGATGTCCTGTCCACTGAGCCTGCCTTGTGCTTCGCCAGGCGAGCCTCTGTGCGCTCCTGGTCCTCCTCAGCCTCGGTATGTCAGGATTCAGGGTGCGGAGATCAAGGCAGCCAAGCATGCAAGATTCGCGACCCCCGAAGATGCCAATCAAGTCCTTTAACGTACCACTCACAGATTCAGCTTTAGGGTGTGCTGTATCAGGCGCATGCATCTATTGGCATGCATGTGCATGTGTATGTGCACATGCACCTGTGCGTGCATGCAGATGCAAATGTTTGTGCATGTGCGTGGATATGTGCATGTGGGTGCAGACCAATACAAGCAATTCGGAGTGAGACTGTGTATTCATTTGTGTATTGTGACGCATGCGTGTATATTTGCATGCATACATGCATGCATGCAAAGACGCATTCTGTGTTAGTGTGCTGTGCCATGCCATGCCATGTTTTATCATGTCGTACCGTGATGTAATGCATGTATGCAAGCACGTACATACAATAGGTATGTATGGGGCGGAGGCAATGGCAGGCGAGGGACTAGTTGCCACGATGCAACACAACATCCACATTCTAAATCCCCCTCGCCAGCAGTTCCGAGCAGGCACACATCGTGCCTCTGGAACTGAGACTCTGAACACCTTGCTAACCGAAGAACCACTCTATTGCCCAGACTGGGACCAAGCTCAAGGACTGCTCAGCCAGGCCTACCAATGCCACAGACTCTAGCGAGGAATGCCACCGAAAGGACAACCCAGACGAAGTACACAAACCTCACCAAGTCAAGTCCTCTCCTCAAAACAAGAAGGCATGCAAGCAACATGCAGGCACGCAGATATCTATATCGTAGGTTTTCAGACACAAAGACAACAACAAAGCAGAAGGAACTAAACAAAGAGAGCGAGGGCAGCAAATACACAATCACGCTGTATGACCTGGTTCGATATTCCAGTCCCTTGTTGAAAACTGAGTAAAACGTGCAATCTAGCTGAGGATGCATGCATGGGTCTGTATTCAGATTTGTAGGCTCTCGACGCTGATTGTTCCCTCGCCTCATCCTGGTGCTGCCACCACGATATTTACCATGCATTTTTTGGGGATAAGGTGTGGGATAAAGTCTTACGGCCACCAGCCTCCAGTCAAGCGACCGTAATGCTGGCCTACGCCCTAGCTGGATGCATGGTCTTCCGGCACTCCGGGGCGCAAGCGAAAGTGATGTCACGCTCCAAATCCCTGGGTGGGGGCTTCAGGAATTGTGTTCAGGAGGCTTAGGGTTCGGAGTTTGTGGAGCTTGGCTTTGAGGAGATGTTGGGGCTGGACATCAAACTCTGCATGTTTGGCATCCAAGCCCTCGGAACTTTGATTTTGAACTTCGCCGTTTCGTCACTGTGATCGTGGGCTATCCGGATTGGGACTTCGGTATTCAAGCTGATGCTGCTGATGATGATGATGATGAGGATGAGGATGACGACGAAGAGCAGGGCGGTGATCATGTTGGTGATGGCAGTGAACATGCATCATCAGCAACAACACTACCAGCAGCAGCTGCATCAGCAACCGGGAGGGAACAGCCACAGCAACGTCAACAGCAGCGACGGCAGCGATGGTGGCAATGACGACGACCTCATACTACAATTTTCATGGTCGCCAGTCCTGAGAGTGCAGGGCCAAGGCACCGGATGTTCTTGCGAATCCCCTGCTTCTTCTTCTCGAGGGGCTTTACCTCCAGCGTGGGAATAAACATACCAAGCTGTTCAAACTCCAACTGAGAAAGTCTACCTCTCATCCTCAGCCTCTTCGGGCTCTAGCACTGCTCTCGTGCACCCGCCTTGCGAAGGAGCGAGAAGCATCCCAGCTCCTGGATGATGGTGTTACCTCTAGGTATAAGTGGTTTACGAGTATTGAGAATCGCCCAAGATTGAGCAGAACTCTTAAAGACAGTGCTCACCAATTCAACTGCCTCCTCATGCAAACCCTGTTACTCCCTGCCTCAAAACCAAACGATGGAAACCAAGATCGAAAGAGCCACTAGTCCCAACGCCCAAATCTCGGTGCATGATAGCCTATCACAATTTTTTGTGGCAAGCTTGAGGTGTGCAGTTCCGTCGGTTGCATGTCCTCGACTTACTGTTCTTGGCTTTAGCAAGCTTCTGTCCTCCAAGGACTTGTCTGGAGGAGGCTGGTCGTCCTTGGCCTGGCACAGCACAAGGCTCGTGTTAGGATGGACAGGGACAGATGTGATGAGAAACGAAGAGCAAGAAACAACACAAGATGATGACGATGACTATGATGAGGGCTATGATGATGACTACGGTGATGACAACGGGATGTGACCATGATGACGGTAATGACTGCGATACTAGTGAACTCTTCCGGTACTACTACGTCTAAGTAGGAATGTACAAGAGGCAGAAGCAGCAGCAGCAGTAGCTCTAGCAGCAGCAGCAGTAGCAGCAGCAGAAGTAGGAGCAGGAGCAGCAGCAGTGGCAGTAGCAGTAGCAATAGCAGTAGCAGGTTTAGTAGTATTAGTCTTAGTCTTAGTTTTAGGCGCAGGCTTAGGCTTAGGCTTAGTCTTCGTGAGTCTTAGTCTTAGTCTTAGTTGTAGTCTTAGTCTTAGTCTTAGCAGTAGTAGTAGTAGTAGTACTAGTACTAGTACTAGTAGTACTAGTAGCAGCGGCAGCAGTAGTAGTAGTCGTAGTAGTGGTAGTGGTACTATCTACTACTGCTGCCACTGCTACCACTGCTACCACTACTACCACTACTACTACTACCACTACCACTACCACTACTAATAATGAATAAGTACTACTAGTACCAGCACTAATCACGACTACTGCTACTACTACCACCACCACCACCACCACTACCACTACCACTACTACTACTACTGCTGCTGCTGCTGCTACTACTACTACTGCTACTACTACTGCTACTAGTCGCGGCAGAGCCGTATCCGGGACAAGGGTTGACACCGTCATAGGAGTGGCAGGAGTGTTGTAGTAAACAAGGTATTGACAACACTCTTGATGATGCTGCTCCTCGTGGTGATGATGGTGGGGTGATGCCGTTGACGACGATGACATGATGGTGCTGCTGCTGATGAAAACGATGGAAAACGGTTCAATATCCATGATCAAGAACGGCGCATGCTGATCATGCAAGGCCAACCATGCCCTGCGAATGAGCGGGCTAGCTGGCGGCCATTTGTGGCGCTGGGCCACTTCCATGAACCCCCAATCCTTGAATTCCTGAGACTAAGCTACATGCCATTGTAATGAACCGAAACCTACGCATCACTATGATCAAATCAAAACACCTGGAACTCAAGACTACTGCGACTCGTTGACAATGTTCGCTGACACCGCCCCAATGCTTTGGCCTTGGCGTCGCCGCAGCAGCATGAGCAGCAGCCCTGACAGGGCAGTTTATTCTCACAACTGCACTGACTTTAGTAACTTGCTGTGGCCAAATCTAAACTGCTGGTGCTGCTCACAAAACACTGATACCATTCGCATTGTCATCTTCGTCATCGTTGTTATCACCTCTGATCTTTGGCATCATCATGACATCGCTGCAGCTACTACCAATCATCAATCTGGGGCCCATGGCTGACGACAGACCTTCAGCTCAGGCTTTCCGCGAATTCGGGGAATTGGAAGGCATCGGGTCAGTTCGGAAATAGGCTGCATAGAATGCTTCGAACTTCTTGAATATCTTGCGGATTCATTAGCCTTCGGACCTCATGCCCGTGATTGAAACGAAGCTTTTCAAACCCGACTTGCGGTTTACAGATTTTCGGATTTGTTCAAAAGCTTCCTAGCTTCAATGTGTAGGACTAAGTGGCTTTCCCACCTGCCTGGAAACAGGACATGGCCGTCCGCACGGCACAATAAAAAAGGGCAGTATGGGGCGTAGGCCAGCCGACCGACCCAACGAACCGGCGTCTGCAAAATCAGGGTATTGCTTGAGCCAGAGAACACTGAAGCAAACCACCTCTGCAGCTCCTGAAATAAAGCTTGTAGTCTGAACCATTGAAGGCGGATGAAGCCATGGACCCCCTAAACTAGACACGCTGTCGCTTATGACAGTGGGAGAAGACCTGCGGTTAATATAGTAGCACCAATACGTGGTAGTACTAGTAGCAAGAGGAGGAACAGCAACAGCAGGAGGCACTCGCATCATCGGACTAAGAATACCTTATTGGTCCTTTCGTAGGTTAGCTCGCTCGCCTCTGGCAGATTGGTACATTGCACTGTAAGGATAATCAGGATATTAATCGTTTGGTAAATCTGTACATTAGTAGATTGTAATCGTAAGCGTGTTCGCATTAGCATGCAAAGGCGGTAGTAGTCGTAGTAGTAGTAGTAGTAGTAGTAGTGGTAGTCGTAGTGGTAGTGGTAAGTGGTAAGTGGTAAGTGGCAAGTGGCAAGTGGCAAGTGGCAAGTGGTAAGTGGTAAGTGGTAAGTGGTAAGTGGTAAGTGGTAGTGGTGGTAGTAGTAGTAGTAGTAGTAGCAGTAGTAGTCGGAGTAGGAGTAGTCGTGGTGGTGGCGGTTGTGCTGGCAGTGGTAGTAGCGGTAGTAGTGCTACAGTCGCGGTGGCAGTAGTAGTGCTAGTGCTTGTGCTGGTGCAAGTGCAAGTCGTCGGTTTCGGCAGTAACCGGCAGCAGATTGCAATTGGCAGCTTGTGGCTTCTAACCTAAGTACCACTGCAATTGCTTGTGGCGCTGAGTGGCGGGAGTACAGCAGGAGCAGATGCAGCAAGACCACCGATGAAGCTTTGAGGAGAGTACCGTGTCCTGCATGCACATCTGTGATGACACGAAAAGGGAGCAACGTACCAACCGAAGAGCAAACGTCGGTATTGAGCTCAAGCCCTAGACTTCAGAGTTGAAGGCAAAACCCGAAGCGTCGCAGTCCTAGAGCAGCAACAGCGTAACAAGATCCAGAACTTGGAAACGATCAAATAGCCGGCTGAAGTGAGTAGAGAGTTGTGATGAATGACAAGAACAGGAAGGAGTAGTAGCATCATCATTTAAGGAACTATCGATACCGTTCAGGCGTTCCAAGCTCACGCCAAGAAAGGCGCGTGGGTGAACGAGCCAGCTCGGCGGTGTCCAACTTGCGCACCTTCATCGACCCTTCGTCTGCGTAGACGACCTCCAAAGAACTGGTGGACGGTGTCGATGCTTCTGACCATACTACAGATATATGAAACTCACTGACAGAGCAATAGTAGCAATAAGAAGCTTGCTTAAAGACACGTTCTTCTACTTGTGCTTGTCACCAGTAAGAGGCTACGGTAGTGAGCGAACTACCAGGCATCATGACCAACCCAGGTAAACATGGTGACGGTATCACGAGGAATGCTCCATACGGTCACAACAAGTCAGCACAGACGACCCATTGCCGAAGATGCGCTTCTGAAAATCCCTTCCACTGTGCCCGAGCCTTCTGCGTAACCAGTTCTGACCTTGCTCGAGCGGCCGCAGGCGTTTCGGGCTCAGGTGCTCCGTTTACAGGCTCTTTTTCGCGGTCCGTCTTCTAGCATTCAACGGGCTTGGGACTTAGCATGCGCGGCTTCTAGTTGCCGCCGGCGGCTTCGAAGATAAAGTAGCAAGTACCTACGACTCTGTCCACAAATTGATACAGTGAAGCCTGGCTCCCAGACAGGTGGACTATCATGACAGACTCCCTGTCTACGTGGTTTCTCTGCGACACCTTCGAAAACGTCTTTTTGTTTTGGGGCGCGTGCTGGGGTAAGTGCTTTATGGCGCAAGGAATTTGTGCTTCCAAGCTGTGCACGGATGCTGGCTTTGCCGGGGCCGGACGGTGTTTGAGACTTTCCTTTTCGAGTCCACCTCTTGTTCCTCCCAAGCTTACAAGTTTGTACAGCGGAACCAGAATCCAGAACTTGTCAGGAAGAGTTCTATGCAGCCTTGTTTAGCATGTCACGTGATCACGGCAAGGCACGGTGCGAGCATGTATCAAAAAAATGGTATGTTACTGAAACCCTGATTGTCCGCGTTTCCATCCACCCCTTTGGGGCCACAAATGCCAGTAATCGTCCGACCGAGCAGGGCAAAAACAACACTTATTTGCGAGACCAGGGACAGTTTGGCTTTGTTCCGCCAAACCGTTCGAAACAGACTAGATCGTTACGCGCGATGAGAGAAAGAGCGCGCTTGAAAGGGAATGCAATGGAACATTTGAGAAGAAGTAGCAGACCGCGTGAAAGGGGTTCAGGCATCATAGAAAGAGCGGCGAAGCACTCGAAAGGGACAGGGCCCTGTGGGAAATTGATCCAAAGGGGTTTGAGCAATTGAGAGAGAGCAGCAAGCCGCTCGAGGATTGGAGCATGTCAGAAAGAGGAGCAGACCGCTCGAAAGGGACTGCTTCTACGAACCGCTTCAGCTGGACTCGGGCATCTGAAAAACAGGGGCAAGCCGTTCGAAAGGGAAAAACGCATCTGAGAAAAAGTTGCATACCGCTGCTCGAACGGGACTAAGAGAAATGGCAGCAAATCGCTCGACAAGGATAGGAACGTCGAGACAGAGCAGCGAACTGCTCGACAGGGACAAGAGCATGTGACAAAGAGTAGCGAACCACTCGAGAAGGACGAGAGAATTTGAGAAAGAGCAGCAGACCATGCGAAAAGGACTTCAGCTTTGACAAAGAGGAGCTCGGTGCGCGAAAGGGGTTAAGACACACAAGAATGGCAGCCAACTCCAAAAATCGACTACAGCAGTTGAGAAAGAGCATCGAGAAAGAAAAGCAGACGGCTCGAAAGGGACTAGAGAATCTTTTAAAAATGCAGCGCACCGCTCGAAAACGAGTAGAGCATGTGAGAACGACGAGCAAACCGCTCGAAAGGGATTAGATTCATTATGTCATCATAATTTGAGACAGAGCAGCAAATCTCTTGACAAGGCTGCGAGAATCTGAGAAACTGCAGCGAACTGCTTGAAATGGCCTAAGCATTTGAGAAAGAAGAACAAGCCTCTCGAAAGGGACTAGAGCAGTTAAAGATCCAAACAGGAGCGAACCGCTCCAATCGTCCGAGCACGCTTGAGAAGAGTAGCAAACCTCCGGGAAAGTGACTAGAGCCTTTGCGAAAGAGCGGCAAACCAAATTGTTAGAGTCGATTAGAGTGATTAAAGCATCGAACCGCTCGCGCAATTTAGACACAGCTGTGTGTGTGTGTGTGTCACAGACCGAATGAGGTTAAAAGCTGCACTTATGTTTCGGTTCAAGATGGATGCTCTTAGGGCGGCACCAGAAATCATGAGAATCGCCATAATCTTCAGGCGCAACAGCTTAGCTAAATTTCCGACATCCTGTCATCCCCTGCCCCTGAGATCCTCTGAGGCTGCCGGCGCAGCCCCCACGCGCCCAACTGTGATGAAGAGGTAGTCCGAAAGAAAGTCGCGTGCCATGACCTGGACCTCCGAGCTCTAGGCTGCTCATCAACCCTTGGGCCTTGGGCTTCGAAGAGCCCTTTCTGTTGAGCGTTAGCGCAGCAGGTCTCCAACATCAGTCTTGAAGGCCCACTCTAAGAGCCCCAACACTCGCGAGACGGGCCTCCGAAGCGAACGTCGCTGAGAACATCATCGACTGCAGTCGAACAGTGCTCCACCTGGCAAGTGCCAGTCGACCACTGCTTCGACGCAGGGCTTCACGAAAGATTTCATCGTCATCTCTACTAGCAGCCAATCATCACCGTCGTCACCGTCAGAATACAAAGCACAGGCTCAATGCTCAAATGGTTGGCTCATCGACAATGCCCAAGTCACAGGATGCCCCATGCAGTCAGCCGCTACACAGAGTCTCCCGATTCCTCCGATTCTTGCCCTGCTGCCCTGCCAAACACGCAAACCTCAACACTGTCTTTAGTCCTGCAGCTCGTCGCTGTGACTTACGAGGCAAGGGTCATGCTAGAGCTGCTACAGCTGCTACAGCCTACCCTCAAACCTCGTTTCACTCTCTAGTGCTTCTATTTTTGTATATCTACAGCAGCATCAAAACCGATTGTGGCAGTTGAGCATCTTTTGCCGTTGGAGCGGATACTGATCGGAACTAGTCATCTACTTCACAGCCAGACAGTTTCAGGATGATGGCTGGACATTTTCTTCTGCACTTCGACAAACCCTGAAACAAACAGCTTCTGCTCGGAACTACGAGCATCCTTGAAACCCAACCAAGGTCCAGAAGGCCCTCCAGAATCCTCAGCATGCTCTTGCCGTCACTTGCCCTTCCGAGGGCCCCCGCTTGCCCATGTCGGTTTGCTTTACGATCTGCCGGACCTGGGGCTCGAAACCTGGCCGAAAAGCCATGGTGCAGGCTGACGAAGACGTTAACAGCTTTAGCGTTTTGAGCCTGGTGGAAACTCCGCATGTACAATCCGAGGAGGAATGATTAGGGCTATCGCCGCGTCTGTCCTGATGATGACATGTCGCTACTGCCATCGACATGGTCAGGCGCGTTCGCAACGTTACAATCACAATCAGCTAGTCCTAGTACTAGTACTAGTACTAGTACTAGTACTAGGACTAGTACTAGTACTACAACTAGTACTACTGCTACTACTACTACTACTAGTACTACTACTACTACTCCTGCTGCTGCTACTGCTGCCGCTGCTGCTGCCGCTACTCCTACTCCTCCTCCTGCTCCTGCTCCTGCTCCTGCTCCTGCTCCTACTCCTCTGCCTCCTACTACTACTACTACTACTACTACTACTACTACTCCTACTACTACTACTACTACTGCTACGCCTACTACTCCTACTACTACTTCGGGTACACATCCAAGCAACAACCCCACACCCCCATTTTAATATTGACGACAGATCTCTTGGGGCGGTGCAAGATTTATGTCATCGGAACGATTTAGTACAACCCCGTGCACATCGCAATGTTAAAAAGGGGGCTCGGGGTGAAGCTACATAACATATCTTAAAAGCGGTGCAAGATTTCCTTCATCCACAGTACTACTACTACTACTACTACTACTACTACACTACTACTACTACTACTGCGACTGCGACTGCGACCGCGATTGCGACTGCTACGACGACGACTACTACTGCGACTGCGACTGCGACTACGACAACTACTACTACTACTCCTACTTCTGCTACTGCTCCCACCACACCATCACGACAAAAGCACCGCACCAGTACACACACCAGCGACCACACCAGCACCAGCGCCAGCGCCAGCGCACATCATCACCACGAGACACCACCGAACCACCACACCGCCACACCACACCACCACCACCACCACCACTACCGCCACCAGGACGATGTTGTCAACGTGGTCATCATCCTAATACCTATCATCATATTGCCCATAGCTGCTGCTGATCTACGTACTTGTGGTTTTTTCCTCTTTATGATGATAATCTCGTTTTCCTTGCGGTTGTCCTGTCCATATATCATATGGCTATGACAGCCAATGTCATAGCTCTCACTATTGTCTCTATCACTGTGACCCAGAATGCCCATTTCTGTTGTAACTACTGGCATTCGTCACTTATAACGCAGCTCTTGCTGAACAAAGTTACTTGCTTGCTTGTGTATGCCGATCTTCTCTTTCTGAGAAAATTCTTTTAGCACTACTACTGGTGGTACTGGTGATTTGATGACTGCGACGATTGACTCTTGCTGCGGCTGCTGTATCACTCACAAAGATACTTCAAACTCGGGCTCGGACCCATATCAAGCATTCGGTCTGCCTGACATCTTGCATCTCGCTGGCTAGCACAAACGCGAATGCTGGCCGTCCAGTGGGAAGTGGTGGGTGCCTTTGCTGCAGGGGCAGATCGAAACATGTCGAAACTGCGCCAAGATGTGGATTTGGCCGCAAGCCCAGTGACAAGCCGAGACATTGCAGTGTGCCCTGGGCCTCGTCTAGGATGAAGAACTGAACATTGGCGAGAGAAAGGAAACTCCGCCTCAGAGATGGGCTTGGCATGCATCAGCGCTGCTATCGCAAGCTGCGCCCTTAGACGCAAAGTGCCTCTTGGATGTAAGTACTCTAAAGGCGATATGGCACGGCAGGTGCATCGAGCAAACGAATGTACTGACGTGCAATTCAAAAGCATCCCGTGCGAAAGCTTGATCCAAAGGTGTCCACGTCCCCTTCTCTATGCATAGGAGAGACGCGTCTGGGCGCTCAAGACCAACAGCTAACATGAGCCGATGAGCCCCATCTGGGTGTCCGGGCTCGAACATGTCTGTCAGGCGTCCCGGCGTGGCGATTAGCACGTCGCAGCCCCTGCTTGGTGTGTTGTGGCTATGGGCGCTGCAATGACTAGGTCTACCTGCCCCGGCAAACAAAGCCGGTGTCGAAAGGCCCGTTGTAGCTGATCGAAAGCACTGCGTGTCCCATACAGTACTGCAGGTCCGAGAAAAGCAGAAATAATGACCTCTGACCACTCCTCTTCACCAAAATCCTAGATGACGAGAGACGGAGTACGTCCTTTCAACCGATCGACTCAGCATTCTCACGGGGCCCAGGCCCCTCGAGCTCACTCCTCTGTTCTCGCATGTCCGCACCGCCGTAGATGATGCAGCAACGGATCTGCAGCGGGAGAGACCAAATATGCGGGTTCCAAGGCTCAAGGCTACGAGGAGCTTTCTTATATGACCTGTGCATCAAGCTGGATGAAAGTCTGAAGCCGGCTGGGCGGCCAAGGTATCCTGGGGGCTACCGAAAATTACTGCCACGGTCTTGCGAGCATGCTACCGAAACTCCAACCTTAAACCCAACCTCTCGTTTGCCCCCTCTCCCTCCAAAACAACGAAAAATCAAGAAGACTCGCAAGATGTCTGAGATCGGCACCCCAGTGTCGAAGGCAAACTTCTTGCTCTCTTCGTGAATTTGAGATGCCAGCCTGAGGGGGCTATGGTTAATATAATGGGGGCCTTATTAATTAGAATAGGGTTTTGGGGCCCATTATACTGTAATTATAATAAGGAACCCCAAAATAATATAGGTAATTATTTAGGCCCCTATGGTTAAAGGCACTGCTTCTCTTATCAGTAAGGTCGGGCTACTGCACAAGCGAATAACGACACAACACTCATGCGCATCACCATTATTATCATCGTCGTCATCATCGCCAAGGTCATCCACTTCGTCATCAGATCATCATCGTCATCATCCTCATCCTCCCCTTCAGCCCCATCGTCATTTCAGCAATGTTGCCCAGGCTCTTATTTGGTGAAGTTTCGCCGGCATATTCACTTTTAGCAGTGGCTTTTCACCGTCCTCCATAAGTTGTTTTTGTCCGTCGGATTTGCCAATGGTCAATCTTAACTAATTGAGTAGTACATGGTAACGAAGGCACCGGAGAAAGCTCGTTCTAGCAGGCCTCAGGCTGGTCGATTCTGGGGGGGGGGCAGCAGTTTAGGATGATATAAAAAATCTTCAACTTGAAGGGTGCTTAGTATTGGTAGTTGCCTTGGTGTGATTGGGATTTGCATTCGAGGTTTTGGGGGCCCCTGAACCCCCTAAACGGCTCCTAGGTACCCCTAAACCCTCCTACTGTACTATGTTACTTACTGTACTGCTACTGTGCTATTACTGTACCTACTGTTCTACTACTGTACTACTCTACTACAACCGCCCACACTTGTAAAGAGCAAGCCTATCGCCCACCCCCGACCCGTGGAGTCCGCGGAGCACACTATTCAGGCCGTCGCGAAGCTGGTTAGATAGGCCCACTAAAGCCGGTGCAACATTACGTAGTGGTATCTTCTGACAACAATCACCATCGTTCTCCTTTCGTTGCTACTCTCTAGATATCGTTTGAGCGGTTATCTTTCACCACCAGGATCGCTGAGGCCGTAGCTCGCGCGTTGGCGCCAGGCACAGGCCACAAGGCGCTGGCTTCTGCCGGCCCCTGTTTCGTGCTTGGGGTCGGTCATGAGGATTCGAGCTGCAGAATTACTGGTAGGTCGTGTTTAGCAGGCATGGTAACGGTGAGAAACACCAAACTCAGGAGCCATGCTTCTGAGTCGGAGGTAAGGTCGAACCGCACCGTGAACGGCTCAAGTCACATCGAACTCTAAACCATGAGATTCTAAACCTCACAGACGTCTAGACACGCTGAAAAAGGGCTGCAAAGCAGACCCCCTTCCCGCTCCGATTCTCCGATCTGCCTGCTGTTCTGCTGTGGTGGTCCAGACCGGAGCAAGGACTCGAGACAGGGCACCATGAAGGCGCAGGTCTTACCTTCCGTCGAAGGGCTCATGGAATTTGGTTTAAGGCCGGCAGTCGAACAAAAGCTCTCTTTGCAATTTCAGGAAAGGCCTGGAAACTTGATGTTGTCGTACAGCTTATATAGGAATCATATGACTACCGGCTGAGGCTCCCGTTGCATGGGGCGAGAGCTGACGCAACTCATGTGACCATTTTCCTCCGCACGCTGCTGTAAAACAACATCCGACCGATGCAGCACACTAACACATTGCTTGGCCCCACAAGGGTCGCGGGCAGTTGCAGTTGCACGCCTTAAAACCCAAACACTGAACACCGAAAGCCTGGAAGAGAACCCGCTCAAAACGCACCCTGCGCCTGCGCTTACAGAAAGCAAACCTCAAGCAGCGGTCGACCGAAGTTAGAGACTGAAATCCCAACAACCCAGTTTCTGAGGTTGACAAAGTGCGTTCCAAATCTGGGCCTGAGCCGGTCTGTGCGCAAGCCATCAGATCGCGCCCGGACAGCACAATGGGTATGGAGTACTTCTGCACCTTGATGATTCCCGGCTTCATGTCTGCACAGGGATCCATGATGTTACGCGTACGATCGGGACCAAGGCAGGAACAGGGGTTTAGGCTTTCGGCATTAGTCTTGGGCTGTCAGGGGCTTGTGCCTAGACTTGAAGCAGCACGCATATAAGGACCCCCTCGAATTATAAACCCTAGCATGCTCGAGGCCCGTGCAGGGGTTGGGCGATCGTACCCACATCGCCGGAGGTTGTCGAAGAGGGAATCCACCAGCTTTGCCTGATGCAGCGCGCAAGAATAGGCAAAGGCCTGCCACAGTCGGATCAACGCTTACGTTGGTACGCTGGGCCCTCTTTCCACTGGCGGCAAGAATGCGCTAAGTCAGTTCTCATGCACTTGAGTCGAAGCCAAGACTGCAGAGCAAATGGGAGGACTCCAACTGAAGAGCCAACCCACATCAGCGTTCAGCCTCCAGCGGGCACTGCCTTTTCGTTTCTTTCTGCGACATTTGCTGCATCGAAACAGCAGATTCACAGCAAAACGAGCCTTCGAAGTAACAGCAAGGACGACGAGGAGAGCCATAAAAACAGGCAAAGGTAATAATATCTTGACATGATTGTGATCATACTACAATTCACCTGTGCTCTGCCATGCACACCCAGTCAAGGCCTCTGAAAAACGGACGATGGGTTTCACGTCCGTGCTGCTCTCGCCTGAAACCTGGCTCAGGACTTCAGAAATCGACATGACCTAAGACATCCCAAACTCCAAAGCTTCTTCGGGAGAGACCCCTCCGAAGGCCCTCGGGCCCTAGATGCCCGAAGCGCCCAAGCACAGGGCTGCGGGCATCGGAATTTATGTATCTCTTGCCAGAGTTTTTCACTGGGCACTAATGCCGCGCTTTCGGAAAGCAGGAGAAGGGATGGGAAGCCAGAAACCTGAACTGGCCTTCGGCATAATTATTGGGAGAAATTCCAAGGCTCTCTGGCCCAGCTACTATCCATGATGCTCGATACTGTAAATGCAATCAGTGGGGCAGTTCCCTGTTTCAGGATCTTCTTCGGGACGCTTCTTACCCTTTCGTGCCACTGCACACTCATGACGGTCGAAGTTTGTTGCTCACTCGATTCGCATGGTGTGCGCCTTTACGGGTTGTGCCACAGCGCGCAGCTACAGTGCTTTAATTTATGTTGTCAGTTTGCGTATGCCTCGCAAATCACGGTCCGAGTCACCTAGGGCAGCAGGTGGAAAGAAGATGCCCGTTGATGCGTTATGCCAGATGGCACCGCGTGTAAGTATGCTTCAGGGACCAGCTCCATGGGCTCGATGGCGTTGGTCTCTCAAGTTCGTGTCAGATGTGATGCTCATGTTGTATGTCCTCAATTTTGCCTATGTCGTGTTACGTGTTCAACTGCCTGGTGGAACTTATACTGATCTGTGGCAATGTACAACTTCTCGAACACGACATGAGCTGGGGAGTGTCGGGTCGCATACAGTGGATGTGGTTTGTGGCTATGTATTGTGCAACCCATCAGCAAGAGACAGCAGAAACTTGGGATGCCTTTGTGGCTTGTTTTCTTCTGCTCACAACTACCGCTTTGCTCAGCCGTGCGCGCCAACACCACTGGAGCACTACAGTACATACCGATGCTTATATTTGGAGCAAGAAGTACACTACGCAGTTCTCCAGTGTTGCCTCTGCTGTTCAACTTGCCGAAACAGTTTTGTCTGAATGGAACGTTTTTTGTGCCTGGTATTGCACTGCGAGCGAATGTGATCCTAATTGCAGTCGAGCTTGTTTTGTGCATCGCGAGTCTGGGAGAGCTTTGAAACTGCTGTGTCAGCTGTCTGCCTGGGTCCATCATATCCAGCAACGCAGGTCGTGTCGTGGGAGCTGGAACGCATGTCGATGCAGTGTCCGCCTGGATCCGCGTGCGTGGACCACTACATGCGACATCATGCAAGCTCGCGCTAGCCAACGTAACTTATTGCCAGTTTTCAATCGAAGGGATATTTGGCCTAGCGGCAACAGCTCTCCCGCGACTTCGTGAGGACGTCGCGCACACATCACGATCAACGTTTACATGCTTGCTGCCGAACTTTTGCTTCGAAATGTGGGCTGCCGCTTCCCAGGTCATCAGGTACGTTATATATGTGGGCTGCACCCTGGTGTAAACATGTTTACATTGGCCAAACTAGCACCAATGGTTGGGCTCGAATGCGTACCCAACTCTATGCACTGAACGCTGGGCGAGATTCTGGAAAGCTGTATGACCAGCTCCGCAAGATGCACGTGTCTCGGTTCGTCTTCATGCCAGTCTGTGATCTCTCGATTGTGGCTCCAGTTCATGCTGACGGGCTTTTCATCGGGGCACAGGCCATTTCGTTACTCCAGCCTTCCCTGAATACTCGAGGGCTTATGCCTCAACCACTCCAAAATGGCCCAGAATCACATGCTACTACCGGGGGATCCTGCCCGGGCTGGTTCATATTGCGATCGTGTGAGACAAGTGTTAATTAGTATTGCCCGTCGACCCCTATGGCAGCGGCGGGGATGCTGCAATAACAATCTGATCTCTTTGATGCGTAGCTGGACACAACCTGAAAGTTTGAAGATGCTGAGCACCGCCATGCGTTGTTTGAACCAGGTGACCAAAGGTATATTCTTGCACAGCTTCGCCAAGGTCAAAGGGTGTTTCACTCTTGTAAAGCACTGTATCCGTACCCCTGTTCATTTCCACACCAGTTTCAGGCAAAGTGATATTCGCAGTATTCGAAGTGCATTGACTCTGGAGTATTCTGTTACTTGGCATGTTGTCGTCGTATTTGTGACGTTCCGACCACAACCAAGCCCGAGCCTACTGCAACTTTGTGAAAACACTCGTCGTCATCTTGCCCGACTGCGCGAACCAGCTGCTTGCCCATGTCACCTACTGCAGTTCCGAGACTTTGCCGGGGGTCACGTATGCAGGACACTCCGTGAAAGGATTGATGTTCTGGGTTACTGTTGGCCTTCGACATGGAACTCGCGGTCGCGGTTTGCACCTACTTTTGCTACAGTGCTACAGTCTGCCAGCAGCTTTTGGTACAATGGAATGCTTTAAACACAAAGCTTAAGCTTCGACACCCTGCTCGACTGGATGCTATGCACACGTAGCTCATCGAAATCATCCTGCAGCGCTACAGTGACACACCCGCTGTTTCTGAAGCCGAACATTTCAGGTATGTGTTACGTGACTTCGTATTCTCGCCAGTCGATCGTGCCAAAGGGGACCTCGCCATTCTTTGCCCATGGAAATATAGGCAGTGTGCAGAGACGTATATGTCATGGACTAGCAGTACTAAACTCACCGATGCTGACGTTGCTGAGTTCCGGCGTGACTGCGTTGTTTGGCCCAATGCACTACATTGCTTACCCTACTGCCGCCTTCGACAAGGTCATCGTCATCGCTTCGGAAGCCTCAGCCTTCATGTGAAGGCCAAGGTACTATTCCCGAGAGTCACAGAATGGTCTGCTATGAAGTTTAGGCCTTGGGTATCATACAAACAACATCACTGGAAAAGCTTGCTCCACATCGCATGCCAGGCTATCGACTTTATGCAGCAGACTATTGCACCAGGGTTTGCCACTCTGTCATCGGAGGTTTTCGGCCTCAAGTTGAAGAACTTCAACCAAAACACAGACCCCGAGCCCACCGACAGAATCCATCCGTGTTGACGACATTCAAGACTTCTTCACGCGGGCACCATGTGCGGATGTTATGGAATGTTTACCTTGGGCCATTTTCGAGCTTTTACGACGCACTGGGCATTGTATGCATCCCTCGTCGGCCAAAACGAAGTCGTCCTTGGTTATTTTCCGACGAACCCGGAACATCAAGCTGGAGATTATTTAAACGTAAGCAGGAAGTACCTCCCACTACCGCGACCTGCCCGCTCCCAAGTGAGAAGTACTACACTTCGCCCATCTGTGAGCTGCCCTACATTGTTGCGCAAGACTGGAAGTATGCCTTCTTTCTTTTTGGAAGTCTATGCTATGTCTTCAGTGATGGTTTTCCTCAGGGAAGCCCTGTTTCCGGTTCAGTTGCCAACTTGTTCGCATGTGTGAAAGAACACCGCTTCATTTATAATCTGCTGCACTACTTCAGGCAGAACGCGTACTTGAACCTTTCTTTGTGCCACGCAGATGGATGCATGATCGACTCTTGTTGTGGAGGTGCTCGCTTGCCCGAGATGTTCTTCATGCACTCCTCGATGACAACTTCTACGCTGCTGGGCGCCGGCTGAAGCACACCCGCGACAATGCGTATATCGGCTTACGGGTTCTCGTCATAGCAGGGAATGAGCAATGAGCAATCGTTCGGAAGTAAACGGACCCAAGCCAAAGGCATTATGGGACACTTAGTTCACATACTTGACTTTGCCAGCTGTCCTTTGCCTGCTCTTCGAAGCTGCTGCGCAGAGCCCATCTACAGAGTTGCATTCTACGAGCTGACTCCGACCCAGCCTTTCAGATTCACGTGGTTTGATGCTGAGCCGATTTCTTTTCTCACCGATAATAATTTCCACTGAGCCGTCTGTACAGTGCGAGACGCGGCTTTCTTGTTCTGCTTCGTAACCGTTTGTTCGAAGTGTGTGGCACAAGAACTTGTAGGATCGTGGCGATGACAGCTCACCCCTTGGTGGCTCTCGGGCAATTGGCACAGGCCTTTTCACAACCACCCGGGAATCCCAAGCCGGCTCAGGGCCGCGCATTTGCTTTCAGTATCGCGACACTGGTCGTTGCTCCAGGGGGGATGCCTGCAACTTCGCGCACTCGAATGCCAACGGCACCAACCATGCAATTTCAACGACTACATTGACTGGAGCAGATGCTGCTGCTAGAGCAGATGGCAAAAGCTTACAGGACAAGGGGATCACTCACGACTTCCATGGTCTGGTTGCGTGCCTGACGGGTCTACTCACAAGTTTGGCCAAATCACTGTCGTCGAGCACTCCGATGTTGTTGACAGGTTAGCCATGACCAAGAATGGCCAGCTGCTATACCGCATGCTTCCCGTGCATGCTGACGCATTCGACTTGCTTGCCGAGCTCACCAAATACTTGGATGGTAACGCCACTTGTCATGGGAAACCCGTCACTCCATCTGCCCTCCACCAGGTGATGCGTGGTATCATTCGCCAGCTTCAGCTTGACGGTTGGAAAGCTCGCGATGACGTGGAGGAGGCCATTGCACAAACCCCCAACATGCCGCCGGAAATGGCCAAACTGCAGGACAGCATCCGTGAGCTCACCAATGCGGTTCGCAATCAGGCAACACCCCATGGTGCCAAGCGCTCTCCGCAACCTTCTCCCGGCGATGTCGAGAAGCAACTCCAAACAATGTCGGAGGCGGACAGGCTTGCAGCGCTCGCCGCGACTGGTGTGCCAATGACTTCTATGCCACCGGCATCCTTCACATCACCTCCGCGGAAAACCTTTGCTTCACTACCCGGTGCATTCTCCAGTGGGCGCGCGCAACCAAGTCTATGCAGGCCCGTTGTTCGGTGACGACGATGATGAGGAACCCGATGCAGTATTGGACCTCCCCATCGCAGATGCCTCGGCTGAACTCCTCCACTTAACACGGTCATCTACCGCAGAGCTGGGGTATGTGCGCGAGAAGGTGGCTTATGACGCTGCCCAACCCTTGCAGATTGCAGAGTTGGACGGCATGGTTGGCCCGTGGGATGCACGCATACCTGTGACAACCGATTCCCCGGGGCTGATGGACATACCCAAAGAGCAGCCGCTGAACGTGATTGACAAAGTCTTATCCCCAAAGTGTGCAAGCAAATCCATTTGGTAGCAAAGCCCGGTAAGCGGATTGATCACCTGTACAATAGCTTTGGGTTCAAATTCTAATCGCGTGGCCAGCAGGATTCTGGCATCGTGGGGCTAGCACTTTGCCTAAGCCGCAAAGCGTGCGGGCTCTCGTGTACTCCCGAAGTCCCGAGCCCATGATGGATGAATTGCATACCCTTTCGTGCCGCTGCACACTCATGACGGTCGAAGTTTGTTTGCTCACTCGATTCGCATGGTGTGCTGCTTTACGGGTTGTGCCACAGCGCGCAGCTACAGTGCTTTAATGTATGTTGTCAGTTTGCGTATGTATCGCACATCACGGTCCGAGCCACCTAGGGCAGCAGGTGGAAAGAAGATGCCCGTTGATGCGTTATGCCAGATGGCACCGCGTGTAAGTAAGTTCAAGAATGCCATGATCCTTAAGAACCTCAAGCCGGGCCGTGAGACTACCACACCTGCTGCTTTTCACCATCGCTAGAATATCATGAACAGCGTGAGTGATAAAGTAATTCTGACAAACTCGTGCCAAACCCTGGCTTCAAACCCCTGACCCGAAACACTTAGCTCTAGATCTACCTGCAAGCTGAGCCCGGAACCCCATAAACACTGAGCCCGAAAGATCCTGCTACAAAAACGAGCCTGCACCGGGATAGCATCGTATTTGTCAAAATCGATGCCGCTCGTCGATCGGGTCTTCGGTGGCCCAAAGACCTGCATAATACTGATGATCCTTCGGACTTCTGAAGGTGTCCTCAAAGGACCCGGGTTTGGTGCGCTTCGGTTTCGGGCTTGAGGTGTGTACTGTATAGGACTTTGAGGTCAATTCGCTGTTTCATGGGCTCCAAGAGTTCGACGCCCGAGGTGGTCCACAGGGTCTTCCACAAGCTCGGGGCTTCGCTGGCATCCGGAAGGGGCTTCGAACTCCCGAGACACCCTTGAGCTCAAACCTCTCAAAGCATCGGAGGAGGATCTTCGTCTGCACACGGCTTGGTCGCCCTGCAGTTTCGGGAAGCCCCGTGAGTTTGGAGGCAACGGCTCCGACAAATGATCCCGGGAACAAATCTAAACAACAGAGTGAACCAAGGATCAAGCCCTAACCTCTGCATAAATAAGCTGCAGGAGAAGCTGCCAATATGCAAGAGCTGTTCCAAGCAACCCCAGACCCTTAAGAGCCACTTACCTCGAGCTCTGTCTGCTGCTCGTTGCGTTTGTTGCCGAAGCGCGTTGACCTGCAAAACCGTGCTCAAGACTGATATGGGCGGCTTGGGTTTCAAGCGCGGTGGCTTCCATGTGCTGCTACTTTGCTGGTTATGAGAGCGGTAGTCAAAATGGTGAGAATGATGGAAAGAAGTAACATCGTGAAAATGAACATTATGATGAGCGAAAGCAGTAGCAGTAGTAGTCGTCGTCGTAGTAGCAGCAGTAGTGGTAGCAGCACCGGCAGCCGCACAAAGAATAGGTCACAGGTCGAAGTCCAAGTGTAGTCTTGCCGTTGCAGTTGCTGTTGTTGCTGCTGGTGCTGCTGGCGCTGGTAGCGCTGGTAGCACTGGTAGCGCTGGTGGCGCTGGTGGCGCTGGCGGCGCTGGCGCTGGTGCTGGCGCTGGTGGTGGTGCTGCTGGTGGTGCTGCTGGTGATGCTGGTGATGCTGGTGCGGCTCGTGCTGCTGGTGCTGCTGGTGATGCGGGTGATGCTGGTGCTACTGGTGCTGCTGGTGCTGCTGGCGCTGCTGATGCTGCTGGCGCTGCTGGTGCTACTGGTGATGCGGGTGATGCTGGTGCTGCTGGTGGTGCTTCTGGTGCTGCTGGTGCTGCTGGTGCTGCTGCTGCTGGTGGTGCTGGTGGTGCTGTTGGTGCTGCTGGTGCTGCT